>OW203726.1:1306534-1406534 GCA_934045075.1 Yponomeuta sedellus | reverse complement strand
TACAATCCTCCACCAACCCGGACTTGGCCCCCATGGTGGAGTATGGCCTAACCTTCCTGCGATGCAGGAAAAGACCCGTGCCCCAGCAGTGGGGACATTCAAGGGTTGATTTCGAGGCGGACTTAGTTGTCAAGTTGGCATAGGTGCTGCGAGCCGGGGGTGCGATGCCAGATAACCTTCACGTGTACCCCTCCGCTTTCCGTTCCATCTGATTCCATGAACCAGATGGAGGGGCAAGTGGTGGGGTCGGTGCACCCTGAGCGTTAGTCAGTAACTTCTTCTTGTCGGATCTTACTGGCTAACGGCGAATAATCTGGCGGGAGGGGTCGCGTGGGCCCTGTTTCACTTTGTGGAGCGGGACCCAGGCGACCAACCGAATGAAGGACCGACTGGGGGGGGCGCCGCTGCGCGGAAGCGCGCGCGCCTCGTACCAGTCGGACCAGAGTGGCCGCCGGGACGCGGAGGGTCGGGGGACCCTCCGCGTCCATCACGGCGGGCCGGAAGGCGCCCTTGCGTGTTCCGAGGGTGCCTTCTGGCACGGAGGGGGCCCGTGCGGTCGCTCACCGCCTTCTCTGCTTTCAGAGAAGTGCTGGTGGGCGACGTGACGGGCCTCACGTGTGGGGCGTGTTGGGACCGGGCCTTGGGCCCCCACGCGCCTCAACGAGGAGGTGCGCCGCCCTCCCCTTCTCATCGACCGGGTTGCGATGGGATGGAGGGGGCGGCGCGTTGGGGCGTATGGGGGCCAAGATCATACGCACTTGGCCCCTATGCGCTCCAACGAAGAGATCGGCGTTTTCTAGCCCCGTCGTCGAGCACCGACGGGGCAGAAGCGCCGCCGAAGGAGTGCCCGAAAGGGCGCCCGCAGACGGGGTCGCGGAAGTGTGCGCAAGCGTTCCCGTGGCCCCGTCCTTTGCGGTGCGGAGGAACACCCCAGGAGTTTTAGTCGGTATACCGACCTTTTCAGGGCGGGGAGTCCGACATAACCACTGTGCTCCCCCGAGCCGGTGGTACCCGTAATTGGGGTTTCTCCTGGGTGAAAAAAAAAAAAAAAGGTGCTGCGAGCCAATTCTCACTGCATTAGCAAATAAGTTGTATACGACTCTAAGGCTTGGAATTCTACATAAAAGTCGAGAGGCAGCCAAAATCTGTATTCTGAATGGCATGCCAGTTTGAATTCGAATGAAAAAATGTTTTATGACACTGTCGAGTTATCTTATTTTATTTTAATGCGACAAATCTCTAAGCCTTCGAATATTTTACGTCTACGCTTTCAATTCGCGTGGGCGAGAATCGGCTCCCAGGGCAAGCCTACTCCATCTAAAAAATTATAACCCAGTTACTGCAACGTCCGGGTGAACCCTTTACACGTCTAGTGTGAGTGAAGTCTTCACACGTCTAGTGTGAGTGAAACAGTCTCTGAACACTTTATAAATCAACTCATTACGTAGATACAAAGGCCAAATAACAGTTGACAGACATACGTCATGATGATTGATGATGATTGGCCTTTTGGCATCTACGTAATGAGATGATATATACAGCGTCCAGTGGTATCCTCACTCACACTAGATGGGTGAAGGGACCACTCCGACGCTGTGGTACATGGTTTTATAGATGGTGTAGGCTTGCCCAGCACCTATACCATCCTGACAGCTTAGTCGGCCTAGCCCACACGAAAAACTAGTCAATACGTGCGGAGCCAACCAAGCCGCGGGTTTCCTTACGATGTTTTCCTTCACTTAGCGTGTGGAATTGCGACTACAAATTCGCAAATGTACGTTACTTTGAAATTAAACAAAGTCTTACATACATACACTCTAATCAGTAACGTCAAGGACGACTTTGCTTTGAAGCTGTAACGGTTGACCGGCTGTCGAGTGTACATAAGAACAAATGACAAGCTTTACTGGACCATCCAAATTCAACTTTATATCTCCGTAATAGGAGCCGTGTAATGTGTTAAGTTTAAATCTTGGGTGGTCGCTATTTGCTAAGTTCCAACACGTTTCGGCTTCATTGCGAGCATTAAGGCATAGTTGGCACGCTCGCTTTTTAAACTTTTTAGCTTTTTTGTTAAAGGCCGATCCGGAGCTAATGGAAAATCCGGAGCCAACGGAAAAGAACACATCTCCTTTTATAATACCCTTATAGGCCCTGGAGGAAAAATTACTCCAAATCTTCTGATTCTAGGTACGCAGGAAACGTAATTTGAAACACGGACTTCTAACAGGGTCTTCAGATTTCCTACTTTAAAAACATTGGGCGTGAATTTAAGAACGTTATAGGTGAGGTAGTTTTGTAGTACCTACGCGTCTAAGACATTATGTTTTTACAAAAAGTATAGTAAGAAAAAGCACACACCAATGTTAGGGTCTCAAAAAGAGTCTGTGTTTATTAGAGATTTATAAGATTATTGGAGTTTATTAGGCAATAATTAGGAACGAATGCATCCGACACATAACCAAAGTTCATAGCTCAGAGAATCAGCAAGCTGAAGTGGCAGTGGGCTGGCTATATCTCGCCAAGAACCGACAACCGTTGGAGTAAACGTGTTCTTGAGTGGAGACCGCGACTCGGCAAACGTAGTGTAGGACGCCCTCCGACCAGAGTGCTTTGTGCGAGTTTTTTAACTACTCGATCGCGTTAACGTCAACTCATATTTCTATGGCATCGAGGAAGCGCCACCTAGCGATAAGTATGGAAATCAAAATTGTTGAGTGCGAGTTGTAATGGTTTACGTAGAGAAGTGAACACGTTTACCAGCCGAAACACGAGTAAACGCGAGTGCTAGTTGTACTGTGACAGCGTTTTGCCAGTTCGAACGGTTAACTTACTCATACTCACTACTCAATGCTCGATTAACGCGGTAGTAAAGTTATTCGATTGGATCTGTCAAACTCGCACTAAGCACTCAGGTGGGATGACGATTTCCGAAAAACTGCCGGCAGATGTTGGATGCAGCAAGCTGAAGATAGGGCGCTATGGCGCTGATTAGGGGAGGGCTATGTCCAGCAGTGGACTACATAATATAGCCTGAAAAAGAAAAAGATGAAGAAGAAGATTAGGCAATAAAAATATATAAATTTAATAATGTGTTACTTTAAGAAAATACCGAAACCATTTTATGACTTATCGATTCACTGACTCGATTCTCTCAAATGTATATTTGATGCTGGCAACCGGAGCAAACTGGAACAAAGTTGGTTGACAGTTTTGAACGGGTTGTGGCGAAAGGGACTACTCGGTGGAGCGAGGCATCCGATTGACAACGACGGTTGAGGACAGTCTGTTGTGTGCTATTATTTTGTGAATATTTTAAATAAATAACCGTTACTCTGTTAAAGTGGTTTTCCATATTGATCCTCACCATCCAAGTTGGAGTCAGCTTACACCAATGTTATGTTTTCTATTTAATAATTCCAAATTATTTAAAAACCTATTTAGAGGCTAAAAATTTTCACCCATGCCGGGATTCGAACCCGCAACCTCTGGCTATCCCTACCAGCGCTCTACCAATTGAGCCAATGGGCGACTCACGGCATCAGTGAAATTTCGAACCTCTTTACAATATTCTCTGTATTACGTACAAATTTTTAGCCTCTAAATAGGTTTTTAAATTTGTTCCTTAGCACGGGTTAGTGCATTAAAAATTAAAAAAAAATAGTGTAATCCAAATTATTTGTTTTCTATTTTATGTACATTTGTCAAATTGCAGTAGCTACTGCACGTGCTGTGTGGTGTCGAGAATAGCACCTTGAGAATAGCACCAATCCAAATGCTTCCCGCGGGTGTCGTAAAAGGCGACTAAGGGACGCAAACCGGGGGGTGGGCAGCAGCGCCCCTTGCAGTACATTTCCACCAATCTGCGATCCCGACCCGCATGCCCAGCGTGGGGATTATGGGCCTTACCTCCAATGATGGCACAACCTTATGCTATGGCAATCATTAAGGGAGGGCTATGTCCTGCAGTGGACTAATATAGCCTGAAGAAGAAGAAGGAGCTAACCATTCGCTTATTGTGAAGGAAAACACCACGAGAAAACGTATTGGCAAAATTTCATTGCAATCCGGCGTTTGTTAATAATAATTATGTAGATCTCATCAAAAATGAAACAATCCGCCAAAGAACTAAGATGAATGACATAGTCTAAAAAAATAGCAAGCTACAGCGGCAGTGGGCTGCTGCTCACATACGTCGAAGAATCGATGGTTGAAGGGGTTCAAAGGTTTCGAGTCGAGACCACGAACTGGCAAACGTAGCGTAGGACCACCGGCTCGCTGAGGCAGATTGCTGGCAGTGAGTGGATGAGGATGGCCTAGGATAGAAGGAAGTAGCGTGCCATGGGGCGAGGTCTATGTTCAGCAGTGGAAGCGTACAGGCTGATTGATCGATTGTTTGTATCATCATCAACCCATTATGTTCCCACCGAGGGGCAGGGTATCTTCCCTGAGGAAGGTATAGTCCATACTCTACTACAGGGACCAAGTTTGGATTAGTGGAGGCTTGAAAGACTGACTGGTCTTGCTGTGAGAAGTTTTCAAGCCGTCTTAAGGCCTCTGACTTGGCTTAACTAGTGCCATCTAACAACGGTAGCCGGCACCAACTGCTTAGCGTCCTTGCGAAGCACGGAACCGCTCGAAAAATTGCCTCTGGCGTTAGTCAAGACGGTCACCCATCCAAGCAATGAACGCACCCTATGGTGCTTAACCTTCGTGATCGTTTGTTTTATTTTATTTTTATTTTATTTATAGCATTACACAACCGATAAGTAACATAACATGTAAAAATATCATGACGAAAGCTTGTAATCTAAGCTTATAAGCTTATATTTTTAAGATCATTCAGGCAGCCGGGGCTACTGTTTGTATATAAAAACCATCTACGTCTGCATGCGAATGTCTCCTTGTCTAACTGATCAAAGCGCACCTTTGGAAAGTTTGATCTGCTGTCGACTGTACCTTCGGTCAGACCTTCGCATTCACTAGGGCCGATTTAACTTAGGAATCATTCGTGTGAAATTGCTGGCGTCGATTTCAGAAATAGGTGTATATTGTTGTAATCCGAGAGACGGAAAGGTCCTTACAAAGAAAACCTTATGCGTCTTACGAAACGCCCCTCGATTGTAAGCTCGAGGGGCGTTTCGTAAGACGCATAAGGTTAAGGAAGAGAAATTCAAAGTAATCTTTGAAAATCGTACTGAGGAAGTTACTCTCTAAAGAAAATGTTGGATGCTGTAATTTCAAAATATATTCCATATAAATTTTGCATATAGGCGAGCTTAATGCTACTTAGAATTATCTACCAGCTGACCTAAGTTTTGGAGACAAGATTAGCAGGTTGTGTAATATTAAACAATATAAAATGTACTAATTATATCTATTATATATATATATATATATATATATATATATATATATATATATATATATATATAATAGATTATATCTATAATATCTATAATTATATCTATAAAATAGATATAATTAGTAGTATTACAATGTATAGACTTACATTTCTATGACGACTTGTAAGTCGCTACTGCAATGTTATAAAGGTTTCCGCCAAGTGAAACAACATTACTGTTGTTTTCAACATTTAAAGGATTTTTTTGGTTAACCTAATCTATCTAGAGTAGGTTTCGCAATCAATCAATCGAGCTCAATCAATCGATCAAATAAATTTATTCCAACGTAAAGAATTTACATTATGTTTCGATATCAGCCCTTGTAAGTCCCTGCTGGGGCACGGTTCTCTCCCTGCATCGTGAGAAGGTTAGGACATACTCCACCACGGGGGCCAAGTCCTTGTTAGCGGAAGATTAGCGGAGGATTGTAAGACAATGGCGGGCCTTACTGTCAGAAGTTATCAAGCCGCCCATGAGGCCTTCGACACGGCTTAACAACTGCGATTACATGACACCCGGCACCAACGGCTTAACGTGCCTTGTGAAACACGAAAGCGCTCGGAAAAATGCCACTAGCAGTACTCGTGGGACGGTCACCCATCCCGCACCTAACCGCTTCTGTTGTTGCTTATGCAAAGTGATTGATTCCTATTGCTTGGTTCGGCTAGGCCACGAGCGCTTCTATTATGCAGTTAACATAAAACACATACAAAACACAGAACACAATTATATTGTTAAAACTGTTTTTATACGGATTTATGCTCGTTTATTAAATTTTTACGATTTTCCGACGTTTCAGCACTTTTTCAGGTGCCGTGGTCCGTGCTCGTTTATTAAATTTTATGTTAACTTCAATTACTTACTAATAATCAATATTGTTGACTTTATATAAAATAATTGGTTTGCCTATTTTGGACCGTAACTTCATAATTAACTTTTGTAATTTTTGCCGAGGGTAGTAAACTAACCGTTAATGCTTTCTAAAAGACGCCTGTCACCTCAGTCATCCGGGACCACGGCACCTGAAAAAGTGCCGAAACGTCGGAAAGTTGTAAAAATGTAATAAACGACCTTAAATCCGTATAAAAACAGTTTTAATTATGTCTACTGCTCGTGTTAACCTTAGAAAATACTATACAATTATATTGTGTTAATTGTGTGAGTGTGTGTATCTAAATGTAATAAATAAGTATCTATGACTCTCCCTTTAAATCCGACCTTTATTCACTAATTGCATAATACACTATAATTTCTTCTTCCTTATTTTCCACATGAGCCAGAGAGACTGCCACGTAATCTCGGAGACAGAGTTTATAGCCCCTTAAGACGCACACGGCACGTTCATTGCGCCGGCTTGGGACGTGTCGTTAAAACAGAGAGTGCTATTACCGTGTGCTGTAAATCAATCTATACGTAGGTAATGACGTAAATAGGCTTGTCAAAGATTATATACTTTACTCAGAATACAAAAAGTTAAAAAGATAGATAGATATAATATTCTTCATTGCGCGACTTGGAGTATTTTTGTCCATTTTTTCTCCAAAATTATCTAGATTGAAATGGACACCTAGTTTGAATTGTAACGTTATTAAGCCGCAGCTTCTGCGCTACTTTGAATAAAACCTTTTTATCATCATCATAAAAGTAACAGTACTGTACAAGTGGCGGCCTTAATACTAAACGTAATTTCTTCCAGACAACCGTTGATGAAAAAATAAACACGGAAACTTAAAGACCGGTAGTCGCCGTAACTAAACAATATTAGTCAAGAGATTTTATAATTGATACACATAGGTACATAAACGGCACAAAAATATGAAATAAATAAACATAAACGTACAAAAAAACATAGGACATGAACGAAAAATATACTTACATAATACTAGAAAGGGATTTCTTATTTATTTTATTTTATTTAGAGGCAACGTGGTCCAGTGTTATATTAGAAGCAATAAATATAGAACTTAACCTAAGGTTAGTATTTAATATGTAACAGTGACTTGGTGCGTTTAATTAAAATACAAATCAGTGGACTATCCAGCCGTGATGCAACCGCGTTCAGCGTGCTTAGTGCGAGTTTTCTAACTACTCGATCGCGTTAACGCAAACTCATATTTTATGGCATCGAGGAAGCGCCACCTAGCGACAAGTATGGAAATTAAAATTGCTGATTGCGAGTTGTAATGGTTTACGTTGAGAAGTGAACACGTTTACCAGCCAAAACACGAATAAACGCGAGTGCTAGTTGTACTGTGACAGCGTTTTTCCAGTTCAAACGGTTAACTTACTCATACTCACTACTCGATGCTCGACTAACGCGGTAGTAAAGTTATTCGATTGGATGTGTCAAACTCGCACTAAGCACTCAGAATACTATTGCCGCTCAGAATACATTCTGCTTAGTAATTACTAAATAGCATTACTAATTAGTAATGCTATTTTTTTCGCCAGATGGAGTCAAAACCATTTACTCGGGCCTCGGCAAACATTGTCGAGGCGCTGCAGAAGCGCGGCAACCGCATCAGAATACTGAGTGTATTGTTCATACAATACTCATACAGTTATCTTTACTCATACAAGAGGACACAATCGATGATATAAGTGGTCTGTAATGTTAGGTTGCATGGTCGGGCGGGAGTCACAGAGCAGTGTCTCGTAGAGCACAAGTCTAAAAACGTGAAACAGGCAGATTTTTGTTCACTATAAGCTCTGTGTAAGTGGATGAAATAAAAAAATAAAATAAAATTAATAGACGGCCTCGGTGGCGCAGCGGTTTGGCACGCTGACTGTAAAAACGAAGGTCTCGGCTTCGATCCCCGGCCGGGTCACACTAGGAAACAATTTTTTCTAGTTTGTCTTGGATCTTGGATGTTATCTGTGTATTTATTGTATTAAATCTATCGTCTAGTTAGCATCTATAACACATGTCATTTAGTTGTACTTAGTATAGGGCTAACGAGATCTGTGTAATATGTCCATGAATATTTATTATTAGTATTATTATTAATAATAAAAAAATCATTGTTCTTATACAATTTTTATTTTTAATGCACTAACCCGTGCTAAGGACAAATTCAAAAACATATTTAGAGGCTAAAAATTTCACCCATGCCGGGATTCGAATCCGCAACCTCTGGCTATCCGTGCCAGCGCTCTTCCGATTGAGCCAATGGGCGACTCACCGGCATCAGTGAAATTTCGAACCTCTTTTCTCGAACATGTGGGTACAGTGATATCATTCCGATGTAGAACCTAACTGCAATGGTCGGGGCTGTAAGTGATGCAATTTACTTAAGCCAGATGTCGCTGCCTGTACGTAATACAGAGAATAGTGTAAAGAGGTTCGAAATTTCACTGATGCCGGTGAGTCGCCCATTGGCTTAATTGGAAGAGCGCTGGCACGGATAGCCAGAGGTTGCGGGTTCGAATCCCGGCATGGGTGAAATTTTTTAGCCTCTAAATAGGTTTTTAAATCATTGTTCTTACAAATAAGATTACCACAATGTGGAGCAGAAATGAGAAAGATACTACGCTACACCAGCCTGCAGATGGCAGCACGGTCGGGAACGAGGGGCATGTGCAGCGTATAATCGCCCATAGAAATCCTCTATCTCGGCGGTAATCTCCGGCTTCGACATTACGGTCCTCCCGTCGTGCATTTTTAGCTTCGTCAGGTGGCTTCTGCCAAGCTGCTGACTGAATACTTTGGACCCTCTGTTTTGCTCTATCGCCTCTTTAATGAAGCGTGTATTGGAGCTCCGAAGGTCGCTTCTTCGCAATTTGCTTGTTCAGGTCTGACCGCTCTGAGGAAGTCGCTTGGGTGGTTTCACTTCTTTTTGTCAGTAACCCGAGACAGATGATAAGATATTAAGTACTCATTATATGTAGCTGTACATTACACAACTAGGGTGGTAATACAAAGAAAGGCCGAGATCGCAGAAGTTTGCAGTCCGAGCTGCAAGCGAGGGACGTAAATATGCGATCGAGAGCTTTCCTTATTACCTCCCGTGTTGTGTACATCTTTTTATGTCTACACTTGGCCAGAAAGCGGCTTTTTCCGTACGCACAGCGTGCGGAAAAAGCCGCTTTATTGCCAGGTGTGGCATAAAATAATTTAAGGCAACTTTAAGTTATAAGAGCGCATTTGTAAAACCAAAAAATTAATAGTGGATTGTTAACCGAGAGTCCAAAGAATCAATTCCTGAGGTATTTAGACGACCGAGCGCACCGAGTGCGTCTATAGTCCGAGTATTACTTTTCATTTCGAATATAAGGAAAATAAAAAATAATTCTTAAAATTCAAATCTTAGCATAAAATATTATTACCGATTTTTTTTGCATTCCGTTACAGACACATATAACAGATTAGTATTCCACCAATTTACGTCGACTTTTCAAATTTTAAATATGGAACTCAGCGCATAATTGGTGCGTCTTATTCCGCTCAAAGAAGTTTGCGCTAAGTTCACACTAGCTGTTTAGAAAATCACATGGCCGCAGCATCTTTTTTAATTACTTTTCTTTTACATTAAAATCTACACATCTGACAGTAGTTCTATTTTTAAAGATCATTCCAGCCCTTAGGTGGGAAGTAATTTAAATGAGTTTTTCTCTCTCTATGGAGGGAAACAGCATGTTCCACCCAATAATCAGATCAAAACAGCACTACTTTCCGAGTATAACAAATGAAAGCGTTTTTTTTGCTAATAATAATAAAAAAAATCTATTCAAATAAAGTGTAATTTATTTACGTAGAAACAAAACAAAATATTTGATTTATGTTTGGTAAGTCTGAAATAGTTCGTAAGCTATGAATATGATGAAACACCGTTGCTGGCTCAGACAGTTGTAGTATAAATTATGTAGGTACGAGTACTATAATAGAATCGACCCTCAATTCCATGCTACACCTACGCAAACGAAATCGCGGGCGTAGGATGCGAATTATTCAGTAACAATTATGAAACTGCTATTATAAGCTACAACTTCTGGACCTCAAGAGTCTTTTGGATCCGAAGTTCAAACGACCATCAGCATTGTACTTAAACCCGAAAAGTTGCGAACTATTCCGAAAACAATGTAGGGCCGGCTATGTCGATGGTCAGTTCGGAATTAAGTTGGGAACTCCAAGATATATATATTTGTGCTGGAAATGTTGACGGCTGGGACACGTTTTTTCGTTGTACTGTAACATGTTATTGTTTAAGATTCTCATATAAGTAACTAGCTGGTGCCCGCGACTTCGTCTGCGCAGGATAAGTAATACGAGTAGCTTATTCGTGGCGTACAAAAGGTTTGTCAGCGCACACCAGAATAGCTCGCAGATGATAGGTTTTTTCCTACTTACTTGACACTAATCGCCATATTTTGGACAATTCACACAATATCCTCATAAATTGTAGCCTATGTGTTATTCTGATGTATAAGCTATATTATTGTAAAGTATCATTAAGATCCATTCTGTAGTTATTACGTGAAAGAGTAACATACATAGATACATCCATCCATACTTACAAACTTTCGCGCTAATAATATTAGTAGGGTTTTTATTGTATGTACATAACATAAGTATTCTAAGTAAACAAAAATCCTACTATCGGGTAGCGGCATCTCGCTTTGCGTGGTGAAATAAAGCAAGATAGCAAGATGGTGCTAGCCCATAGGATAAAACTTATGTTGTGATGTTGTACTCACCTTCCGTGCTTCTCAAGCCACGTTAAGCCGTTGGTACCGGCTGTCACGTAATGACAGTCGTAAAGTCATGTCAGAGGCCTCATGGGCGGCTTGATAACTTCTGACAGTAAGGCCTGCCACATTCTTACAATCCTCCACCAACCCGGACTTGGCCCCCGTGGTGGAGTATGGCCTAACCTTCGAGCGATGCAGAAAGAGACCCGTGCCCCAGCAATGGGGACATACAAGGATTGATATCGAATAAAGAGTATTCTAGCTATCTCTAACCGACTTATAAATGAGTTGGTTTGTTATTCACTCTAGTTTGGTGCCAGTTTGTTTGCGAAAGTTTGGTCAAACCGGCCTGCTGTGTTTCTATTAGCTGCTTCGTTTGAGTATTTTCAGAGGATTTTGCTTTTTCTAAATACTTAGGTATAAAGCCCGATGAATAACTTTACCAAATGATTTTGACTTCGCTTGGACGTGTTTCAGGGCTTACTGATGAGGGACGTGAGAGGCGAATACATTCTGCGGACTTTAGTTCAGTCAAATTCGATATCAATCCTTCAATGTCCCCACTGCTGCGGCACGGGTCTCTTCCTGCATCGCAGGAAGGTTAGGCAATACTCCATCCACCATGAGGGCCAAGTCCGGGTTGGTGGAGGATTATAAGACAGTGGCGGGTCTTACTGTCAGAAGTTATCAAGCCGCCCATAAGGCCTCTGACATGGCTTAAATACTGCCATTACATGAAAACCAAAGCACGGAAGGGGTCGGAAAAATGCCACTAGCGGTAGTCACGGAACGGTCACCCCTCCTACACCCGACCGCGCCTGTTGTTGCTTAACTCAAGTGATTGATTCCAATCACACGGTTCGACTAGGCTACGAGCGCTTTACCCATACGTCCCAGGGCAAAGCAATTATCTAAGAAAGAGAGAGTATTGACTTAACACGCGTGCAACTCTACAAAAAGAAATAATTATATTTTCTTAAATAATAATTGTATTGCCTTCTATATAAAGGTCAATAGCAATAAGTTTGGGCTTCATTAACACTCGTGCTTACCGCGGTTTGGCAATTCCAAGCGCTGATAGGACTAAACTATCACTGAAATATCAACAATATGACAGGTTAACTATAGATTGTTTACCGGTGTCGGTTAATTAAGAGTTGTTGACTTAGTATTAATAATTTGGCGTCGAGTGCCAACCAGCTTATGCCCAGCGGACGATGGATAGACCAGTGAAACAGTAAAAGAACGACTAATTCTTTGATCCGTCTCCAGAGGCTTGATTATCTTTTCACGTATGCATACATACATACATACATACATACATACATACATACATACATACATACATACATACATACATACATACATACATACATACATACATACATACATACATACATACATACATACATACATACATACATACATACATACATACATACATACATACATACATACATACATACATACATACATACATACATACATACATACATACATACATACACCCTTACATACATACGTACATACATAACCTCACGCCAGTATCCCAGAGGGGTAGGCAGAGACCAGGGACTGCCACTTGCCACGATCCTGACAGATCACCTTCGCTTCATCAACATTCATAAGTCGTTGGATGCACGCAGGCCGGTTCCGGGTACTTTCCCTTTGCTAATACATCCCCAATTTGGTCGATGTATGTCCATCTGGGACGTCCCTTAAGAACCCTTCCACTCACATTCGCAGTATATATTTGTTTCGTCAATCTTTCTTCCTTCATCCTTTCGACATGCCCAAATCAACGCAACATTCCTTTCTCAATTCTAGTCACTAATTCCTCTTTCAGTCCACAACGTTCTCTTATCATCTTAACGTGAAGCACGGAAGCGCTCGGAAAAAATGCCACTAGCGGTAGTCGCGGAACAGTCACCCATCCTGCACCTGACCGCGCCTGTTGTTGCTTAACCAAGCGTTTGATCCCAATCACTCGGTTCGACTAGGCCACGAGCGAAATAAAGTAAGAAATAAAAATAAAATAACCGTATAGTTATGTACATTGACTATTGAAAGATGAACTTTTGTGTTATTCTACTCGATGCTAGGTATGGAATAGATTAGCTGGTCACGCGCGCTAGCCTTTTATAATATCAGTTGCTTTCTATTTATTTGATTAAGTGTTAGATAACGTTCATATCAAGTTATAAATGGCTACTGACATTACTACCATAAGGTTACCTTAGAAAGGGTAATTTTTGAAACAAAGTAGTATTTTGAGCTCTGACTGACTCACTCGAAAAGTAAGTAAGACTCACTCAGTGAGTGTACTCACCGATAAATTTTAAAAACCTATTTACAGGCTAAAATTCTACCCATGCCGGGATTCGAACCCGCTACCTCTGGCCATCCGTGCCAGCGCTCTTCAAACTGAGCTAATGGGCGACTCACCGGCATCAGTGAAATTTCGAACCTCTTTACAATACTCTCTGAATTACGTACAGGCAGCGACATCTGGCTGAAGTAATTTGCATCACTTGCAGCCCCGAGTATCTACTTTGCAGTTAAGTTTTACATCGGAATGATATCGCTGTACCCACATGATTATATTGTTGTTGCACTAACCCGTGCTAAGGACAATTTAAAAAACCTATTTAGTGGCTAAAAATTCCACCCATGCCGGGATTCAAACCCGCGACCTCTGGCTATCCGTGCCAGCGCTCTTCTAACTGAGCTAATCACCAGACGTTCTTTTGTAGAGCCGTAGAAAAACGTACGCCTTATGGTTTTAAGTACTGAAAAATTTTTTTAATATATTTGTAAAGGAAGACTGTAAAATTATATCTATTATTTATTTACAACAAATTCACAAGAACATAGCAAACTGACAAGGCATATCGAAGTATTCTACAATTTGATAGATGTCTAATATAAAACCATAAAGAAAGAAAGCTGCCAATATAGGTAAATCTTCATTGAATATACAAACTCAAACTAACACGCCTCATATAACACACCAATATAAATCTTCATTGAATATACAGACTCAAACTAACAAAAACAAATGTCAACGTATACGTGGTAAGCAAATAAATCAAATATGGTATGTGAAGAACAAATGCAATTTTCGACCCGTGTTACTTCATACACGCGTCAAAAGTAGCATTTTGGGCACTCACTAACTCACTGATAAATCACCAAATGTTTAGAGTAGTTAGTTAGTTAGTTAGACCTGAGATTTCCGCACTTAGCCTCATAATTGGGCCATTGTACGTAGCAAGCGCTGAGATACGCTAACACCTTAGACACTAGGGTTTCCTTACGATGTTTTCCTTCACCGTCAGCGAGTAGTATTGCTACTATAATTTCACAAATGTACATAACTTAGAAAACAAAGTCATTGGTACATGCCGGGGTTCGAACCCACGACCTCCCAATTGAGAAGCCGGCGTTCTACACCGCTCCGCTACCACCGCTCTCCATGTTTAGAGTATTATACTATTTTTATTTTTAATGCACTAACCCGTGCTAAGGACAATTTCAAAAACCTATTTAGAGGCCAAAAATTCCACCCATGCCGGGATTCGAACCCGCGACCTCTGGCACGGATAACCAGAGGTCGCGGGTTCGAATCCCGGCATGGGTGGAATTTTTGCCCTCTAAATAGGTTTCTAAAATAGTCTAGAGCATTTCCAAATTGTTCAACCTACAGAAAGTCCCGTGAAACTAAAGTGCAACTCAGAAAAAGGGATTTTTTTCCGAATATTCATAAGAACATTTCATACATTCGCTGGAGCAAATATAAAAAAATTGTATGCCAACCTGGGTAGTACGAAGTCGTTAGTCGAGTGTTTTAAATGTCAAAAATTGCCAGTAGGTTACGCCAATTCTAGTACATTAATTACCAAATTCCTACATTTTATATCCAAAAAACGCTTGACTCGTGCCATCGTACTTCCCAGGTTGGTTTGGTCCATAAATTTGAAAGTTACTTGATCTATATATGACCCTTGTATGTCCCCACTGCTGGGGCACAAGTCTCTTCCTGCATCGCGGGAAGATCAGACCCTACTCTACCACGGGGGCCAAGTCCGGGTTGGTGGACGATTGTAAGACAGTGGCGGGCCTTACTGTCAGAAGTTATCAAGCCGCCCTTAAGGCCTCTGACATGACTAACGGTTATCATTACATGACAGCCGGCACGTGCATTGCGAAGCGCGAAAGCGCTCGGAAAAAATGCCACTAGCGGTAGCTACGTGACGGTCGCCCATCCTGCGCCTGACTGCGCACGTTGTTGCTTAACTCAAGTGATTGATTCCAATCACTCGGCTCGACCAGGCCATGAGCTCTTCACACACACACACACACCATAAGAGAAAGTCACTCACATTTGACTCGTTGGTCAGGCGCGGCGCCCGTTTATTTGTAGAAGTGGCCTCAATCTGAGTGTATTTTTCTTATGTTTATCCATTTTTATGTTTAGGGATTAATGTTAAGACAGACGTAAACAAGAAAAGGAAAACACATAAAAAAGCCTCACATTTTCAGTCAGATTAGTGTTATTATGAGTTTGACTAGCGCGATTTATGTCAGAAATATTCGTGCACGCTTGCCCTTAGAGGATTACGATCATCCATAAGCTATTTTCTTTATTGACTTGCGTCGAATAACGAAGGTAAACTAGATAAGTAATCATAATATAATAAGTAATTTAGTCTTGAAGATGATACAATATCACGTAGCATCTTTTTAGCTTTTTATTTGGTAGGAAAATTACACGGTAAGACGTAGAGCCTCTGCTTCCTAAAAGAATTATGAGCCCCTGTAGATTAGGGTCAGCAGTGACTCAATTAAATGTTACATTACTTTACAACGTATTTTAATGCAAATTATGTAAAAAACAAAAAGTTTGTTATCATTTTAGTCGATATCAACCCTTGTATGTCCCCACTGCTGGGGCACGGGTCTCTTCCTGCATCGGAGGAAGGTTAGACCATACATCACCATGGGGGCCAAGTCCAGGTTGGTGGAGAGTTGTAAGACAGTGGCAAATCTTACTGTAAGAAGTTTTCAAGGCGCCCATAAGGCCTCAGACATGGCTTAACGACTGACATTTACATGACAACCGGCACCAACGGCTTAGCGTGCCTTGCGAAGCACGGAAGCTTCGCAAGGCACGCTAAAATGCCACTAGCAGCAGTTACGGAACGGTCACCCATCCTGCACCTGACCTGAAGTTATTGATTCCAATCACTCGGTTCAACAAGGCCACGAGCGCGTCGTAGTTTTAGTAATATGTGTAATTGTGTGCGTGTGGATATTCACGTGTGCGTAATTTACATATATGACTATACACCCACACTTCTGGCTGTCTTGAAGAACAAGTTTTCGAAAGATTCAAATGATTTTCCGAAAGTCAGACAGTATTTTTTAAAAACGCCCAGCTATAGTTTATCCGTGACAGTTTGATGAAGATTAACCACTACGAAGCGGTGGTGGCCAAGTGGGTAGATCAATAGATTCGAAAGTGAGAGACCCAGGTTCGATTTCCAGTGCGGTCATGTACCTACGACTTTGTTTATTTTCTGCTACGTACATCTTCGAATTTGTAGGAGCAACACCGCATGTTAACTGTGAAGAATAAAGTCGTGAGAAAACGCGCGGTTTGGGCTCCTCACGTGTTGACATGTATTTCATGTGGCCTAGGTCGACCATGCAAGCTATCAGGATGGGCAAGCCTACTCCATCTAAAAAACAATATCCCAGGCACACTGTATTGCCTACATAATCGCTTCACCCATCTATTGTGAGTGAAGTGGCCCTGGATACTGTATTATAAATCATCTACCTACAACACCTTGTTTGAATTATAACGTTCATAAAGCCGCAGTTTCTGCGCTACTTTGAATAAAACCTTTTTATTTCATCTCGTTAAGTACATGGAAAAGCCAAAGTTTGACAAATAAAATGACTTGGCGCAATTTACAACGAATTCTGGCTTATTTTTTAATTTTATGTGTTAAGTGAGTTAGTCCGTAACTAATTTTAACTTAATTTTAAGGGTTCACACGTTCACAGGCAATTTAGTTACAGTTCCTTCATGCAAATACTCAAGGCTACCCCCACCGGGGTACCTGTGCGGTGTAAGCCAAGCATTAGAAATTTCTTTAGTGACTGTTCATAATTATATACATGTCGACAAGGGTAATTAAAAAAATCCGAGATAACTTTGTTAGTTACGAGATTTTTAACGACTATCGAAAGTGTATATATATATATATATATATGTTCTTATGGCTACCCATAGCAATGGGAATCCTTTTTTTAAACCGTTTTTTTTTAAACAATAAAGTTCTTTTATTTCAAATATAATTAACATATGAATCTGTTACCCTCGTGAGTGACAAATTATATTTTTGTACTTTGTATAATATGCCAAACGACAACTGTCCCTTTTCTGCTCAGATTTCTAACCTATTGCGTTCCATATGCGTTCTTGGGTTTAATATATAACTTGGAATGCGTTAGTGACGTTGGTCAGTCGTAAAAGCTGTAAGAATTAGATGTGCATGTCTATGATATTTAAAATGCCGACTTTCCCCCAACTATTTTCGCTCGCGCAGCGAATTAGGTCCAAAAAAATCGTGCGCTCGGAGAAGCCGGCTGACGGTGTTATGAGTAAAAATTGGGTTAAGTGTTGTGTACATATTGAGTTGAGTGGTGTGTAGAAATTGAGTTGAGTGATCTGTAGAAATTGAGTTGAGTGTTGTGTAGAAATTGGGTTAGTGATCTGTAGAAATTGAGTTACTTGATGTATAGAAATCGAGTTGAGTGTTCTGAAGATATTGAGCTTAGTGATGTGTAGAAATTGAGTTGAGTGATGTGGAGAAATTGAGTTGAGTGATGTGGAGAAATTGTGAGTTACCATATTAGCATTTTTAAAAACCTATTTAGAGGCTAAAAATTTCACCCATGCCGGGATTCGAACCCGCAACCTCTGGCTATCCGTACCAGCGCTCTACCAATTGAGCCAATGGGCGACTCACGGCATCAGTGAAATTTCGAACCTCCTTACAATATTCTCTGTATTACGTATAGTAGCATTGCTCACCAAACTTTTTTCAGAGTTTCATGATTTGTTTCCTCGTGTTCTTTCTCTGTGGGCATTATCGATTTGAGAATAAACGTCATTCATTATGTCAATTACATACGGCCTTTGATTCTTTACATCGGCTACAATGGCAGATTTTATTTAATTTTCCGACGTAAATGAGCTATTTGATTAGTTTTCAAGATGCCGTCTATCGGAAAATTGGAACCCACGGCCGGCGTCTGTCCAGAGAGTTAATAAATTTTCCTGAATGAAAATAAGAGAGAAATCCATGTTTCTATGCTATAACGGTAGGCATTAGGTGCTTTTTATTATCTGATTCTCGTTTATCTGTGTTCTCCACGACTGCTGAAAGAAAAAACTTAATGAAAATGGTCTGTTTACTGGAAGCACAGCCAAAGCCAAACACCTAGCCATTCCGTTTTTCCGAACGCTTCTAACCTGAACCTCATTATGATGCGAGTGATCAGGTTGCTTCTGGGCAAACTAGGTTCATCCTAGACCTCATCTTCACCCTTGGGCTAGATAAAGGTGAAGATTAAGCACATTCTTTATTCAAAAACGCAGACTTTGATCTACCTGGATTACACATGAAAGTGTGTCGAGGGCGTGGAAAAGGCGCCACGCGTGGCATCCTTTCTTCTCCCCATAATTTCTTATTCGTCCTGTCCCGTACATTTCGTGTGAAAGTAAATTAGAAAAAATCTTTTTCCTTTTTTATACTTGGAAAGTAGTGTTGTTTTGATCTGATTATTGGGTGGGCAATGCTTCTTCCCTCCCTAGTGAGGGAAAAATTCATTTAAATTACTTCCCACCTAAGGGCCGGAATGAACTTTAAAAATAGAACTACTGTCAGCTGTGAAGAGTTTCATGCAAAAAAAAACTAATTCAATAAATTCTGCGGCCATTTGAGTTTCTAAACAGCCAGGGTAAACTTAGCGCATGCTTCTTTGAGCGGACTAAGCCGCCACAACTACGCGGTGAGTTCCATATTTAAAATTTAAAAAGTCGACGTGAATTGGCGGGATACTAATCTGTTATATGTATCAGTGACGGAATTCAAAAATATAGGTAATAATATTTTATGCTAAGATTTGAATATTAACCATTTGTTTTTATTTTCCTCATATTCCAAATGAAAAGTAGAGTGTTTAATACGGGTAAAAGAATCAATTCCTACTCGGACTATAGTCTAAATACCTCGGGAATTGATTCTTTCTACCCTCGTTTAACAATCTACTATTACGCACCCTCGCCCCACTTTCCTTCTGTATGACCGAGACCCTATGATCTGAGCCGAGACCACAGCGGTCAGCCATAGCGGACCGCCACGTTTTAAGGCTGCAGGCAATGTATTGACGAGCCGTTCACGGAATATCTACAGAATCTAAAGCATCTGGCTTTAAATTATTTGATAATGCTCGTACCTACGTGGGATGAATGCTATTATAGCAATCATCTCACGTAGCTACCAGTGCATAATGTACGTAACTAAGAAAACAAAGTCGCTCAAATAATATGATAATTATATATTTAATGTAAGTAACTAAGGCTTTGTTTGCTAAGCTACGTACATTTGTGAAATTCAAATAGCAAATGCCAATGGCCAAGTGTGGAGAGGGGCTTGATTGCCTGAGGTTTTCACATATCTTTAGCGCTTGAGTTTCGCAGAAATTCGCAGTGGAAATGCGATTGGTGATTAAGCTAATACCTTCTCTTTGAGTAAAGGCCTTCTATGTATGTCTAATATTAGTAATATATCGTCGGTATGAAGGTAAAACTCATTAACTGCTTTTCCATTTTTTTATTTATAAACCGATAATTATTTTTGCCCAAAAATAACACTATCTAGTTTACTCATAAAAAAATTACGATGGGTGAGCGTTTTTGTTTTTTTGCTATATATTACATTTAGTATCTCAAATTCACATTAGCGCAGTTTCTACGATTAGGCTCATTTGCAGTTACTGAATTTTACCTTTATACCGACGATATCACCGATTGAATTTTCAAATTTACGGTAGAAACACGTTATGATTAAGCCAATAACTACCTTTTTTTTAAGTAGAGGCCCCCTATAAATATTATTTGCCCTACAGTGCTACCTGTTTTTACAGTGTTACAAAGTTACCTATTTTTGTTGGAATAAAGTCCAACAAAAAAAGGTAACTTTCGGTGATTTTGAGGGTCAAATATGCAATTGTAGTAAACGTTCTACTGCAGGGCACAGGCCTTCTCTCTTTGAGTGAGAATGGGCTTAATTACCACGCGTTCCCATTGCGGATTGACCAGTTCACGCTCTGAGGTATTTGAACACCTCAGGCTCTAAGGTTACCTCACGATATTTACCTTCAATTTAGCGAGTGGTATTTTTTTTTTTTATTTTAATTTTAATACAAAACCCACAGCACAAGTTAAATTATAAAAAATGGTTGTGTAGAAAAATCTAAACATAGGCCACTTAAGGGCTTACATTATATTAACTTAGCTACTATACAGGAACAAAGGTAGGCTTACATAATTTAAGTTATTAAACAGATTTTACAAATTAGTGGAATAAACAGAAAAAATAGGCTATGGCCTTACATATTTAAAACTTATTCGTATATATATAGATATAGGTATTGCTACTATAGTATAATTTTACAAATGTACATAACTTAGAAAACAAATTCGTACATGCTCGCACAGGGATTTGAACCTAAGTCCCTCGCTTCTGAGTCTTCTACTAAACACTTACTAGACGAAAAACGAAAAACCGATCAAACATGATCGATCTTGCTGCGTTATCAAAACTTGTCTTACTAGAATGTTTACATAGAACAGTTTTTTATGTATTCTAGTAAGTAGCGTTAGTATAGAAACACAGTCGAAGTAATAACATAAAAAATAAAAGATTTCCGTTATATTTTATAATTGAGATCTATAAATTATCATTTAATATTAAACAGATGTAGAAAGTTTCGCCATAAAATAAATTAGCCTACTCTAAAGACCCTATAAAGTATAGTTATTTGTTTGTTGCTTTTATATTGTCAATCTGTAATCTCTATATTGGAATTTGGCAACCTGAAATAAACGGATATTAATGTAATAATACGCGTTTTCCCCATAGTTTTTTTGCTATGTTTTGAGATATCAGAATTTAAACTAAATGAAATACATAAATATTTACTAGTGCCCTGTGCCCTGTAGTACCTACTGGTGCTCGCGACTTCGTCTGGGCAGGATTAGTATTTTGAGTAGTTTATAATAGTGTGGGGTACAAAAGGTTTAGCAGCGCACGCCAGAATAGATTAGATAGACAGATGTTACATTTTTTCCTACTTACTTGACACTTATCGCCATATTTTGGACAATTCACACAATATCCTGATAAATTGTAGCCTATGTATTATTCTGATGTATACTGTATATTATTGTAAAGTTTCATTAAAATCCATTTAGTAGTTTTTACGTGAAAGTGTAAGAAACAAACATCCATCCATCCATACTTACAAACTTTCGCGTTTATAATTATTATTAGTAGGATGAAATTTGCGCTGTGCGGGTTCGACCAATGTCAGAAGTCGAGTGAACAGTCGGCGGGCTGTTTTTCAGGATCATTTTTTATAGAGCGTGCAATCTCCTTCGAAGAATTTTTTTTTTACTGATAATAATAAAATGATCAAACGTTTAAGTGTGGTGTAAGGGTTTGATGGATACATATTCAAAGTTTTTCATTGAGAAACCTTAATTCGAAAATCAATAGTTATGGAAACAATTTTGCTCTTTTAAATACTACGCATATTAAAACAAAAATATATTTTAAATGTGTACGTTATATAATAAAGCAGATAAAATTTATCAAAAGTCTAAATTTGTTGATTAAGAAAACTATATTCGAAAGAATTTATTAGGTAATAGTACATTATGATATAAGTGCGGTAAGTTGAAAATTACAGCCGAGGCGATATTACTAGCACGAGCCATCGGCGAGGGCTATAAGGAAGCAGAGGCTGTAATTTTCAAAGCGCACGTATGTCATACGACGTTTTATAACACATTTACGAGGAAATTAATAAAACTCTGACTTTGTTATCATCACTACTTGACGGACGACATTTTCAAATAAAAACAATACATCGAAAAGAAAAAGCGCGCGGATTTATTTTTACTTGTCCAGAAATAAGCGATGCGCGCGCATCAACTTTTTTTTCAGGCAAAGGTTCAAAAACAGCCAGATTACTAATAAAGTAAATTAATATTTTTGTGTTTTTATTACAGATAAATGGTTGTAATTTATTGTCAAAATTAATTAAATTCAAGAATTAAATGTTTATTTGTTATATTTTATTTCCCAAAGTAAATTTTATTCATAAAATATTGACCACTTTCCTGACATAAAACCTCTTTGCTAGGATTTTTAAAAGTATCGTTCATTTTTAGACGGAGTATCATAAAACCATAAAAAAAAACACGTGCCTTTTACATTACATTAAAATTATCGCACAAGTACGTAATGAGATACATTACGATATTGAAATTGGTGTAATTACAACTACTTTACGAGCAAATATGTTATAAAACGTAATTACCTTATTTCCCGACGTTTCGGCAGCGTTACCCGAGACCAGGGTAACTGTAACGCTGCCGAAACGTCAGGAAGTAAGGTGATTACGGTTTACCTAATAAACAATCGCGATTTGACCCGTTTAATATATAACTACGTATCGATATCGACCCTTGTATGTCCTCACTGCTGGGGCACGGGTTTCTTCCTGCATCGCAGGAAGGTTAGGCCTGCGATGCGAACTACGTGTGAGTATCGCGATTCATTAAGAAATACTACATTCGAAATAATATTGGCCTTTTTGCATGTACTTAATGAGATGATTTATACAGCGTTCAGTGGTATCTTCACTCACACTAGATGGGTAAAGGGACCACTTCGGCGCTATAGTGCCTGGGACATGGTTTAATAGATGGTGTAGGCTTGCCCAGCACCTATACCATCCTGACAGCATAGTCGGCCTGGCCCACAGGAAAGACTAGTCTATACGTGCGGAGCCAACCAAGCCGCGGGTTTCCTCACGATGTTTTCCTTCACAGTTAGCGTGTGGTATTGCGACTACAACTTTGCAAATGTACGTAACTTTGAAATTAAACAATGTCATTGGTACATGCCCGCACTCGGGATCGAACCTGGGGCTCTCGCTTGCCAGTCCATGGTTCTACCCACTGAGCTACTACCGCTTTCATTCAAAATATAGCTAAGGAAACCATTTTTCTTCATTGAAAACTACGTTCATAAATTTAAATTAAAATATTTTAAATTTAAATTACCTAATATACCTTCAGACTTAAAATATTAGAAGCACACTATATTTATATTTACACTATATTTACTGATTCTATTACACAAATAGAAAAAAACATTGTGCGAGCAAAATATCATGCTTAACGTAAAAACTACCTTAAGCCTTGCCTAACATAATGTGTTATATCATATGTTTATTCTATTAAATATTTTATGGTACAAAGTACTGCAGACAGTAGGTAGAAAGATGAAAAACAGAAAAAAACACATCGTTACATAAAGTAGACTATGGCGTATTTTTATATTATTTTTGTTGTACTGACCCGTGCTGAGGACAATTTTAAATAAATCCTATTTAGAGGCTAGAAACTCCGCCCATGCCAAGTGATGCAAATTACTTCAGCCAGATGTCGCTGCCTGTAAATAATACAGATAATATTGTAAAATGGTTCTAAATTTTGCTGATGCCGGCACTTGCCCATTAGCTCAGTTGGGAGAGTGCTGGTACGGTTAACCAGAGGTTGCGGGTTCGAGTCCCGGCATGGGCGGAATTTTTAGCCTCTAAATAGGTTTTTAATATTGTGTATTTTTTAAACAATCATGGTCTTATACATTTTTTAGCAAACATTCGTAATCACTGCACAGTTACTTTATCTGACTCTTACAAAAATAAAACATCTGACTGCTGAAGTATTATAAAATTTTCAACCTTAGCAGGAAGGACGCACAATTCGATTTCGATTACAACTTGCATTTGGCCGGTTTATGCCCTAAATACACTGATGTTTAAAAACCTATTTAGAGGCTAAAAATTTCATCCATGCCGGGATTCGAACCCGCAACCTCTGGCTATCGTGCCAGCGCTCTACCGATTGAGCCAATGGGCGACTCACGGCATCAGTAAAATTTCGATCCTCTTTACACTATTCTCTGTATTACGTACAGGCAGCGACATCTGGCTTAAGCAAACTGCATCACTTAATACATCACACTGATGTATTTAGGGCTCCATAGTCAACAAAGAACCCTTATAGTTTCGCCACAATGTCCATTCGTTTGTCTATCTGTTCGCAGCCAAAGTCCTTCAAGATTCTTCAAGGTATAATTTGAGTTACCAACGACGGGGTTTAAAAAAACTATCAAACTGTTTAGCATTTTCTGTATACAAAAGCTTATTAACAGTAAGGATTATTTAGAATAAAAGGTGGCTGGTATTATATTTATTTATGTTAAGGGGGACGATAGTGTCAAGTGTAGAGTAACATTGCGTTGAAAACTTGGATAATTACTTTAAAACGTGTTTTGTAAGGAATATAGGTAGAGCTTCTGTGTAAGCCTTTTCTCCGCATAAACTTATAGGTTCATTAAGTATCTAAATATTTTTTTTTATGAGTAAAATTTTTGAGTTTTATTATTACTAGAAAGATGAAATTTGATAAAAACATACTCAAATATTAGTTCTAACGACAAAATTGTACAATAAAATAGAATTAAATGGTTCAGATTACGAGTACGTCCCTTATATTTATTTAAATTAGGCAAACATGTTTTTCCCGCCCATACCATAGTTTCAAAGCATATTTTTGATGTTGGAAGCCATTTCTTAAATATTAAGCTGTGTAATGCCAATTTTGGTTGTGTGTCTCCCACACCTCTCTCCTGGCTAAACGGCTGCTACAGACGTGAATTCAGCCTGCCTGGTTACCACAGCACAGGGTAGCCTTTTTTGGGACAAGCACAATTATTGTAGTTGTGTGGAAGTTATATTATATATTATTATTCTGTGCAAATTTCACTTAAAACGACTTTGTGAATTTGGTCAGGCATGAGGTAATTAAATTATACTTTATAAATAATCACGGTTAGATGTCTTTAATATGAAACTACTTTGATGAAGTGGTAAGTTTTGTAAAGCAATTAAGAAATCTTTTCTTTTACGGAACCCTACATTGCGCGTGGTCCGTTACGCGCTTAGCCAGTCTTTTTATGATCCGAGGTCGTGGGCACAGCTTATAGGAAGATAACAGGGATTTCGGTATGCAAATGCAATCCCAGTGTCCACAATAACGCGCTGATAGCCGATCGAGATAATTTTATGTGTGTGATTACGGCATACTTCCCCATAATCTTCTATCCATTATTAGACTTATCATTTAAGCTGAGAGCTACCGGGAAAGATATTTTGGGATTTGGAAAATTGGTATGTATGGATGTAGTGTGGGTGTAGTTTATTGTTCGTGACGTCATTAGTAAATGCTGGAATGACATTCCTCCTCCTCTCCAAGCCCTTACCAGCAAGTATACCTGTGAGGTGAAACTTAACGGTTATTTTTTGAACTAAAACTTTCGTAAGCACAACACATTGTAGAGTGTGAGACGAGTAACCGACGATGCGAGCTCCGTCTCTGCTCACCATGATTAAGCTCTGCGAATCAGAGCGAAACCTGGTCGGACTCTTCCGATATACACCCGTAAGTAGATCCGGAATAAAAGTCTACATTAAGGGTTATTTGTTGACTTCCCAGAAGTCCTAAGTTTTCCTCTTCCAGTATGACCTTCATTATTCCTGCGCACGAGTCAAGTCAAGATATTAAATAATATCTACTTAAGTATTCGAGCTATGTGAGTTACTCGGGCTCTTCTGCAGATCTCCTCACTCCTGATTCGATCGTTTTTACTCGCAGTGAAGTAGTTTTAATTTTTTTACTAATGAGTAAACACCGCCTGGACTTTGCGTAGGAGGCTAACTGAAAACTAGCGCTGTGCGTAAGTGCAGCGTACGCTGAGTTTCGTCATCTACTACCATTTTGTTGGTAGTTATGCCTAACTACGTCTATGCCCATTTTTAGGTTGTATTTTAATAATAATATTGTTCAGTAAATTTCAAGGGTTGAGTTATTTGAACACCTCAAAATGCAGGTTTCCTCACAATGTTTTCCTTCACAGGTATCGAGTGGTATTGCTACTATAAATTCACAAATATACCTAGTTTAGAAAACAAAGTCATTGGTACATGCCCGCATGTACCAATCTCCCTTGCCATCGAGTAGGACATAGACTGCGTTAAAAAAATTGTCAAACAGTTTGTATTGCTGATTAAATTCTACACGCTTTAAATTTCTGTCATTTTCCGATGGGGATATAATTACGCCTCATAATAATAATATTAGAAATAAAAATTCCTTCCGCACAACTCAATCACATGCCTTGGTCCCAAAATAGGATACCCCGTGCTATGGTAACCAGCTAAAGACGAAGAAAAAGAAGAAAAAGAAATACATTTATTTAACGCCTCATAGACATACCAAATTTGACAAGACAAAGGAAAATACAGAAGAAAAAGCAGGAGTACAACAAAAGTAGAAGAAAAGAGGAACTGCAGATGAATGAAACGAAAGTAAATTCCAATGCTTCACAGTATATCGATGCAGCGGAAAAAAGGCCTCATGCTCAGTATGAGCTAAGGGTTTGCACCCGAAACACTGATTTTCAGCAATGACCTTCTGGTGACTCACGGAGCATCAAAACGGAACAAACACGCACTCACACTCTCATATGCAGCCATACTCTGCATCCAGAAATTAAAGTCTTATTTAGTAAACAATAATGGCGGAATGGGTAACCATAGACTACTATAGTGTTGTGATGTATGTTGATAAAATGTCGATGTCGATAAAACTATGGTGCATTTCTGCTGGCGCTATTCGAGGCAATAGAATATTGTACTTCCGAAGATTAAGTAATAGGTACCACCTATACTTGAGAACAATGTGGATGTAAGGAATTAAACTAAATAAGACATTGAAATGTGTTTAATATAAAAAACAGCATTTATTTTACCGAATGAGACTATAGAGATAACTTGACAGGCAGGGACATCTGGCTTAAGTAATTCGCATCACTTGCAGCCCCGAGTACCTACTTTCCAGTTAGGTTCCACATCGGAATGAAATCGCTGTACCCACATGATTTTATTATTTTTAATGCACTAACCCGTGCTAAGGGCTATTTTAAAAACCTATTTAGAGGCTAAAAATTCCACCCATGCCGGGATTGGTTGGGAGGTTCGAAATTTCATTGATGCCGGTGAGTCGCCCATTAGCAGTTGGAAAGAGCGCTGGCACGGATAGCCAGAGGTCGCGGGTTCGAATCCTGGCATGGGTGGAATTTTTAGCTTCTAAATAGGTTTTTCAAATTTTTTTATTTGTCAAGCGCGTTCCAAATCCGATTTCCAAATGCACTCTTTGGTATTTGAGGTTAGTGTGTTTTGACCATTTTTACTGTGTTATAACAGCTGTGCTGCCTTTTCATACATCCCCATTTCGTTAGTGTTGCAATTAATGTATGTAAGAAAATTATTGCCAAAAAGTTGTTAAGCAATATTTAAAGTATATCGGTCTTATTAATAAAACAACGTTTTAGTTAAAACCCATTACAAGCCCGTCTTAAAAATAAAAAGCTCGACAGAGCTGTTGAGCTTTTTATTTTTAAGACGGTAATACGGTCTTATTAATAAAAACTCGTTTGCTTAAAGTGCTGTTAAAGTACACTTTAACACTGTTTCAACCTTTGAAGGACCAAGTTATAGCGCGTTTGAAGGCCGTTTTAGGGAATCGTGGTTTTATTAATAAGACTGTATCTGTATTAGGTGCACATTGCCTTAGCTGGGGCTCCATACTATCTTGAACCTACTTCTTTAAAAAAGTATTTTCAATGAGATTTAAAGCAAAAGTTACCATAGATAAACAATATCCAACCGCAACACAGCAGACGATTTATTAACAAACAATGTTAAAAGGTTGACGCGCCGTAATTACAGTACCTCGACAGCATATTAAGAGTTTAAGACTCATCCTTGACCTCCATGTTTTATCGATATTGATGAACGTCCAGCCCTAACCACCAAAGACAAGACAGAGTAGTGGTAAATGTTAGTTGTAAGTTTGAGGTTATAGCGATTTCTGTTTTCTGCAAAAAAATCTTAGTTCTACGATGAAATGGATGTATTGTTGCAAAAATAATGGTATTGCATGTGATTACCCAGATGCTACAATAGTTATCTACTAGCTATTGCGTGTGATTACACAGGGATTGCGTATTTTTCTTCCGGTAAGTGGTTTGTTTACATAATAAGACTTTAATTTATGGATGCAGTGTACTTACAAGCAAACTCACAAATATATACCTATATACATACATAGTGATAAATTATACACAACAATTAATTTTAGCCTCTAAATAGGTTTTTAATTTTTTTTTAATTTGTCCTTAGCACGGGTTAGTGCATTAAAAATAAAAATAGTATAATCATGTGGGTACAGTGATATCGTTCCGATGTAAACCTAACTGCAAAGTAGGTAGTCGGGGCTGTAAGTGATGCAATTTGCTTAAGCCAGATGTCGCTGCCTGTACGTAAAACAGAGAATAGTGTAGAGGTTCGAAATTTCACTGATGCCAGTGAGTCGCCCATTGGCTCAATTGGTAGAGCGCTGGCACGGATAGCCAGAGGTTGCGGGTTCGAATCCCGGCATGGGTGAAATTTTTAGCCTCTAAATAGGTTTTTAAATTAATTACACTACGAATACTTAAGTAGATATAATTTAATATCTTGACTTGACTCGTGCGCAGGAACAATGGAGGTCATACTGGAAGAGGAAAACTTAGGACTTCTGGGAAGTCAACAAATGACCCTTAATGTAGACTTTTATTCCGGATCTACTTACGGGTGTATATCGGAAGAGTCCGACCAGGTTTCGCTCTGATTCGCAGAGCTTAATCATGGTGAGCAGAGACGGAGCTCGCATCGTCGGTTACTCGTCTCACACTCTACTATGTGTTGTGCTTACGAAAGTTTTAGTTCAAAAAATAACCGTTAAGTTTCAGCTTTTAGTAATGACGTCACGAACAATGAACTACACCCACACTAAATCCATACATACCAATTTTCCAAATCCCAAAATATCCGATCCTGGCACGCATAGCCAGATATCGCGGGTTCGAATCCCGGCATGGGTGAATTTTTTAGCCGCTAAATAGGTTTTTAAAACTGTCCTTAGCACGGGTTAGTGCATTAAAAATAAAAATAGTATAAATTGTATCTTCATGGGTGGTTCCTCGTACATTGGTCAAACGAAGCGTACCATAGCTGAGCGGGTGAAGGAACATATCGCTGATGTGAAACATAAGCGCTCTGGTAGATCTGCAGTCAGCGAGCATACACTTAGCGGTACCAACCACTTTATACATTTCGATAAAGTTAAAGTTCTAGCCCGAGAAGACCGTTTCTTCCCTAGAATGATACGTGAGGCAATAGAGATCCGCCGGCATCCAAATTTTAATAGAGATCGTGGTTGGAACATACCGGTAGCATGGGAACCAGTGCTTAAGTGCATGAGACCCCCTTGCTAGAAGTGTGACTGTAGAATAAATAATAAAAAATCAATTTAATTTCAATTAATAATCGGTATCTTTAAGTTCATATAAAGTAATTAGTTTATAAATTTAATTTTAACTTCAATTACTAATAATCAATATTGTTGACTTTATATAAAAAAATAATTGGTTTGTCTATTTTGGAACGTAACTTCATAATTAACTTTTGTAATTTTTGCCGAGGGTAGTAAACTAACCGTTAATGATTTCTAAAAGACACCTGTCACCTCAGTCATCCGGGACCACGGCACCTGAAAAAGTGCCGAAACGTTGGAAAATTGTAAAAATGTAATAAACGAGCATAAATCCGTATAAAAACAGTTTTAATTGAAATCAAATTTAGCATGCAAAAAAAAAAAAAATTAAGTAAACAACAAACTCCTTTCAGAGAATCGAAAAACAATGTATTGCTATTATTATACTATTTTCAAATTGTTTGAAGAAGTTTTAAACAATGAAAACATAATTAGAATTTATCATGTTGAAACTATATAATAAGTATATATATGATACGATACGATACGATACGATACGATACGATACGATACGATACGACACGATACGATACGATACGATACGATACGAATCGATACGATACGATACGATTCGATTCGATACGATACGATACGATACGATACGATCCGATACGATACGATACGATACGATACGATACGATACGATACGATACGATACGATACGATACGATACGATGCGATACGATTCGATACGATACGATACGATACAATAAGATACGATACGATACGATACGATACGATACGATACGATTCGATACGATACGATACGATACGATACGATACGATACGATACGATACGATACGATACGATACGATACGATACGATACGATACGATATCGAAACCAGGTACAAGATCCATGTGAAATTTAAAATATATGTATAATGTAAAATAAACTTCTATATTTTTTCGAAGTTATTTACAGAAGTTTTTCAACATCGTTGTAGCTTAACGAGTCTAGCCATTTCGTTATTATACTTCTGCATTCGAAATGAGATTTTTCATAAATATTGTGCATTTTATTTATTTTATTATAAAGAAAAGATGATTGCGCACTGCACTGCATCCTAGCAAAATTAGTTCTTATTAGATGTGTTTTAGCTACTAAGTCATTTCTCCTTTTACTTTTTGAATTGAGGTTATAAGGCAGATTTTTGTGTTTTTTTAACAGGATTTGCAATATATATAATTTTCTAATGGATAAGAGGTGGCTTTCTTTATATAAACTTTCTGTGGAATATCGTATTTTCTTAAAATACATTACCTTAATAAGACTACGCTGCACTCGTTCTAGTTTCAGAAGTTTAACCTCGGACGCACCGCCCCAGACCAGAATACAGTAAACTAGAACCGATTGTACTAGGGCGATATATATTTCATTTAGTTTATTTTTTGGTAAAACTTGTTTGTTAAGGACGTTGGAATTTCGAGGCACAATATATCTTAGTGTTTTAAATATCCAAACCAGTTTTCTTAACCTAGTTGCGACTTGCTCCAGATGTAAATGCCATGATAGTCTGTAGTCAATTATAACGCCAAGGTACTTAGTGTGTGTGACTTTTTCCAATTTAGGACAGTTACATATTCTGTCTGCGGTGGTATCGTTACATCTATGGACATTTATTTGGAAGTCGTTCTGTGGTTGTCCTCTCACATTGAGGCTGAAACAGATGTAATTTGTTTTTTCTGTATTTAATGTGAGAAGGTTGTTATCCAGCCAATGTGACACCAGAGTCATACCCCTTTCAGCGCTTTCTTTAACAGAGTTCCAGGTATCCCCGTAGAACACAATGGCTGTGTCGTCAGCATAGGCAAAGGTTTTGACGTTTTCTATACTTTGATTACAGAGATCGTTAATGTATACCAGAAATAATGTGGGTGCTAGTACGCTCCCGTGTGGAACTCCATAGGTTACGTCTGCGTCTTCACTTGTGAACTGGTCCAGTTTAACCCTTTGTTTCCTATCTGTTAGGTAATCTTTGAAAAGTTCAAGGGGAATACCTCTGATTCCCATTGCTTCCAGTTTGCGAAGGAGGATTGGGAGAGATACGGTGTCGAAAGCTTTTTTAAGGTCTAAAAATACTGTTAAACATTTCGATCCTTTGTCGAGTTCCTCTACTACAAGAGTAGTTAGAGCAGTCACCGCGTCTTCGGTAAAAGATCCTATGCGATGCAATCAATAAGCAATCTATAAGATCCCATGAATGCAATCAATAACATGTAATAGTATTAATTTCATAATGAATCATTCATACATATTTATACATTAAACGTGTGACGGTGCAAACCTCTTCATACCATTTTTATTTCTCTTTCCATCTATCATTTTCAAATATAAAAAATATGTACGTCACATTCTTCGATTTCCCTCATTTTTCACCATTACTACTTTACCCTTTGACCAGATCTGATTTTTTACCTGCTTATCCGTTTTTTATCCAGTTTTTCTGTTTTAATATTACTAAGTACATACTAATCTACAAATAAAACCACACCCAAAGTCGTTCTATAGTTTATTATTAATTATAAAAGTTATACATCGTTCCAAACGGGTCTAATCGCGATTATGCCGAAACGTCGGGAATTAAGAAAAAATACGTTGTACCTAATAAATAATCGCGATTAGACCTATTTAATATAAATAGCACGCAATGGTAGTATATCCTTAAAAAAGTGGGAAACCAGCAATGCACTCAGCACCCGATCCCAAGCATTACGCAGTCTCAAACAAATTGGACGGAAATAGGCGACTCGTTCAACCGGGGTTAACGCAAAACCCCAGTATCATTCAGGAAAATAATAATATACTGTTACTTGCTGAATATCCGAATAAAATCCCAAGTTAACACAGCGCAGGGCTGGTGCTTACTTTGGCCGAAGATTAAGCCTCGCCATACAGCGAGGCAATGACGCCAGCCTTCTCGGTACTACCGACCGACAGCGATCTGGCTCAAATATTTGATTATTAGTCTTAGGTTTAGTTTCATTTTTATCTATTCAATATGATGAGTAGGATTGTAAATAAACAGCTATGTAAATAAAAAAAAAATATATGAAATAGTCCCCATAGCGCATATCCTGAATATTTCTGAGAGCCCATCTACACATCTACACGCCACACATCTAGCTCGGCGTTGAAAAATGACTCAGTCTGACAAGAGATTCGGCTCAACCAGGTCGGGTCGTCCCGCCGAGTCCGCTACTGGCCGGCTGAAGTTGCGCGCCAAAATCGAGCGGGAACTCTCGTAAAAATTAAAAATAAACTAAGTGAATGTTGTCAGCCAGGACGTTTTATGAGAAAAGTGGCGTGTGTAAAAAGTTTACTTGACCGTGCGAAAGAGGATTGTGTTTCGTTTTTTTTAACGGTAATGTTGGATACCGGTGGGTGAATCGTCAATGTAAGTTGTTTCTGTGGAGGGTGTTTTTTGAGATTTTTTTATTTGTCTGTGGCACTGCACGGTTTGTGCTTTTGCTAGTGTTAGGTAGGGAGACTAACTACAAAATAATATGATAATAATAATATTATATACTTAAAAATAAATATTAAAATCTGTGACATGTTTTTTTTATACACTAAAACACTATAATAATAATAGTGAAATTTGTAAAGGATTATTTAGATAACAACGAATTAAAGCCAGTCCAATGCATGAGTTCTATGTTTTATAATAATTATGTAAACTATGTTAATTAAGGACTTTGTTAGACTTTGTTGAAAAAAGTTTAACTTTGGAGTTTTTTTTGTCAATTTTTTCTCCACAATGATCTAGATTTTGAAATGGACACCTAGTTTGAATTATAACGTTCATTAAGCCGCAGCTTCTGCGCTACTTTGAATAAAACCTTTTCATTTAATTTAATTTCATAAACCAAATGGTTCAATTTATTATAATTGAGCACTAGGTATCAATCAAACATAATTCTAATTTCATAACCCTAGCATTCACTTACAAACCTATTTATACAGAGATTAATTGAATAATTAATAGATTGGGGGTGTTAAATTTATAGTTTAAAAACATACGAAAAATATTACACAGTTATAAACTTACACTTGTCATCAAGCGGTGGTAGCGGAGTGGTAGTATGCTGGCTTCTCGAACGAGAGGTCAATGCTCAATGACTTTGGTTTCAAAGTTATGTACATTTGTGAAGTTAGGAATACCACTCTCTATTCGCAAAGGAAACATCATGAGGAAACCCTAGTGTCTGAGAGTTAGCTTACGCCAGCGCTTGCTACGTACAATGGCCCAACTATGAGGCTAAGTGTGGAAACCCATGGTGCACCTGCTCAAATGCCCATTGTGCTCTCAAACCGTCCTGCACTCTGGAGGACCTAACAGAGGCCAACGCTGCTGCAATTGCAGTGGCCAACTATTGGGTAGGAAGAATATAGACTAGTCGAATTGCTGAAACGGAAAGAAAAAGAAGTGTGGTTATCTCAGATCAAACTAACATGAACTAACTCACGCTTGTATCCCGAAGGGGTAGGCAGAGACCTGTATCTTCCGCTACCCACGATCCGGATATCCGCATCGTAGCATAGCATAGTATATATATAGGTATATATAACTCTTTCGTTTCATTTACATTCAGTGGTCAAAGTTTGTCTGGAAGAGATCACTTTTAGTGATAAGGCCGCCGTCTGTACTCTTAGGTTAAGAAATATCTGTGTAATTTCCATTTTTATGTACAATACCTTTCATGCACCCACGTTTTGTGCACCTACTTTTATGTTACGAAAACACATAACGAAATTAAAAAAAAGCAATATTCTAAACGAAACGAAACTTCAAAGAAATGCCAAAGTTTATTATTAGGGTAACTTTTTTCGTGACGTTCGTTATACAGGGACAGTTGCGTCGTCAATAACTTTCACTTGACACCCCATTTGTCATCCCTTTAATGGGGGAGGCACTAAACCATGTTTAAGTTGTCTCGTAAAATAAGTGTTTTTAGCCAACTACGTAAGAAAAGGAGAGACATGTATTACGTTTTGTTTTAATGTGTTTTTTTGTGTATAACATAACATTTACATACCGACGTGCGTGCATGCAACGACTTATGAACGTTGATGAAGCGAAGGTGATCTGTCAGGATCGTGGCAAGTGGCAGTCCCTGGTCTCTGCCTACCCCTCTGGGATACCGGCGTGAGGTTATGTATGTATGTATGTATGTATGTATGTATGTATGTATGTATGTATGTATGTATGTATGTATGTATGTATGTATGTATGTATGTATGTATGTATGTATGTATGTATGTATGTATGTATGTATGTATGTATGTATGTATGTATGTATGTATGTATGTATGTATGTATGTATGTATGTATGTATGTATGTATGTATGTATGTATGTATGTATGTATGTATGTATGTATGTATGTATGTATGTATGTATGTATGTATGTATGTAACACTTAAATACACGCACATGCATTGCTTCTGACCCCACACTAGGACACCCTGTGTCGTGGGAACCAGAAACAACGACATCACAACCATGCAAACATCTAAGACCTGGGGTTTTTTTTGTCTCCAGCCGGGATTCGAACCCGGGACCTATTGCATGGTAGGCAGATGCGCTACCGCTACGCCACAATGGTCGTCTGAGATATTTTTTAATTTTTTTTGTGTTTAGTGTTAATTTCAACCAAATGCTGTAATGTGCGTTTTGTATATGAATAAAGCATTACCTTATCTTTTATGTAGCGTACAACGTCCCACTACCCGGCACATATTTTCTTTCAGAGAGAGAGAGATAGTATGGGATTGATTACCACGCGCACGCTGACCGTGCCTGTGGTTGCTTAACTCAACTAATTGATTCCAATCACTCGGTTCGGCTAGGTCACGAGGGCTAATAAGTAATTTTAAGTACTTATAACTATATTCTTTTTTTAATGCACTAACCCGTGCTAAGGACAATTTTAAAAACCTAATTAGAGGCTAAAAATTCCACCCATGCCGGGACTCAAACCCGCGACCTCTGGTTAAACGTGCCAGCGCTCTCCCAACTGAGCTGATGGGTCACTCACCGGCATCAGTGAAATTTCGAACCTCTTTACAATACTCTCTGTATGTGTATTACTTATAACTACTTCATATAAAGGGCATTTTTTTGTTAGCTGTATTTTCGTCCCACTGCTGGGCAAAAGTCTCCCACATAAGCTTTTATACCTCCCAATCTTGAGCAGTCATCTCCCATCCGGGCAAGAAAGTTGAGAGATCGTCCCGCCATCTCCGCTTTGGCCGACCGCGTCTGCGATATCCGTCGCGTGGAACCCATTCTGTGGCATTGGACAATGCGGCAAAAAAAAATTCTACTCTCTTTTAAAATTATTTTTGAGTTATTGTGAGTGGGCAAAACGAAAAGACCCGTACCTATCTTTTCGATTTCGTCCTGGGCACATCTATCTATAATATAAAAATTGCTGAATGTGTTGGTAAGCGCAAATCTCGAGAGCAACTGGACCGATGTCGTTAATTCTTTTTTTAGACTACTCCTTGCAGTACGAGAATGGTTCTTACGGAGAGAAAAAAAAGTAAGAATCGACTGTTAGGCGGTACGAAGTTCGCGGGGTCAGCTAGTATTTAATAATAAGATAAAGATTTTAGAAAAAAAATATTATTTAACCGGAAGTGACATAGCTCAGAGACCTGTAGCTATGCAAAGTGAGGCATTGACACAAAGTGTGTCAATGCCTCATTTTGTCAAGTCAAAAAAAAAAAAAATTGTACGACTAACCTGACAGAAGAAAAATAACCTAAAATAATAAGATCTCCTGTCAAACAGACACTGACATTTTTTGGCGGAGACGACGCGAGCTAAGAAAACTTGCTTATTGTGGTCGAGCTGTGACGTAACACATACATTTTTAAACTTATTTTATTCGCCGTAATTATTAAAGTAAAAATATACAAATTATTTTTCCTGTACTCTATAGAGGTCTAATCTAGAAACGGTACTGTCTGCGCCATCAGCCTATTTCGAATTTGCCACCATAATGGTCTATGGCCATCCGTCGCTACGTCACCGGACTTTTGCGAACCCCGACACTCTTCTGAACCGCACCTAACGTCAAAGTGCCTTTGATTTTATCATTTTATTTTATTCTACGTTTTAAACGAATTTACTGTAGTTTTCCTAATTAAAAACAAGTTTTGTGTACGAAGACTACGAGGTTTTCTTTGTCTCGAAAAGTCCCAATATATTTGAGAAGACTTCCAGTGGCCCGCGTGGCCATAATTTGGCGACCGTGACAGGACACCGCTAAACATTCTACGGTTGTCCCTACATCGACTTCTCCGAGTACCTGAGTCTCACCGGATCAGCCCAATCAACCGATCCGCCCAGATCCAGCCTTCGGAAGTCCGCAACCATCGCTAGTTGCAACGGACACTACTGCCTCTTCCTGGTCCAGCCGACGTAGCAACCAGCAAGCCATCCTCGGCAGCCCAAGTCCCAAGAAGCTTAAGAGTTGAAGACACCGCCACGCCGTCGGTCAGCAATCCGCACCGCAGCCAGGCCAAAAGCTAAGTGTCCTATCCTTTTTTCCACTCTTGCTTCCTAAGTTCCATTCCAGAAAGTCCTACATCCTTTCAGCCTAGCTTACATGTGTGAAAAGAGCTGTGCTATCTTTAGTGCTTTAGATAAATCAAAGGCAAAGTGCGAAGTGTCACCCTACAGAATAGATTACGCTATATTTTTGCGCATTCGTAATCATCTGAGCTCACAGCCTATCTATACAACCTAAGTGTCAATCTCACAGCTGACGCTCCAGCTAACTACTCAGTTACAATTGTACAAACCTTATTTAGTAGCCTATTACGCTTCATCCGAATAAATCCATCTCATAGTTGACGCAATCATAAGCAAACACTGTTTCCCTAAGTCTACACTTTCACTCAGCTATATATTCCGCTACGATTAATTTATTTCCCATAATTTCTACGCGTTTCGACGCCTATTATCACAAGTTTTGGTAGAAGTTACTATTTTGTTTGGTAAAGTCTTTCTTGGCCGACTATTTCAGAGTGACGAGTGACGTGCAGCCGCTCCATCCGAGCGCCTCGCCACAGTGAGACCGGTTCCTGGCTGCTGCCTGCAGCGGGCGCCTGGTAACAGTATCGCGTATCCGGGAGAGGAGCGTAAGCAAGCCTATTTGTTATTATTATCAGAGCGCTAACCTAATCAGCTGTGCATTGTTACAATGGCCGAGCCGCCTTTAAAGGAACTTACGACCAAGCGCAGTTCAATTAAAGGACGCATAACAAAATTTAAAAATTATTTAGACCTTCTATCGGGAATTGCGAAATTAAACTCCATTCAAGTTGGCGAATTAAATATTAAGCTAGCGCGCATAGAATCCTTATTTTCAGAATTCGAATCGGTGCAAGGTCGGATAGAGATTTTAAATGCTACAAGCTTAGATATAGAATTAATCGAACGCGAAAATATTGAGCAGGATTTGACAATTTGAGTCGCAACTGCGCAGGATATTGCCAACAGATACAATTCCACTAGCAATTTAGAGAGGGCCGATAGTCATTGTAGCAGTCCCCATCGTTGTTCTGATTCTCAAAATGTCAGTTTTAAACTGCCCCAAATTCAAGTACCGAAGTTTGATGGCTCGTTTTTCCGCTGGCTCGAATTTCGAGATATGTTTGTCTCGCTAATTCACGAAAATGATCGCATTCGGCCTATTCATAAGTTTCATTACTTAAGCTCTTATCTCGAGGGTGATGCCTCTCGTGTAATTAGCAACTTAGAAATGTCCGATGCTAATTACACCAAAGCATGGAGCTTGCTGTGCGAGCGCTTTGATAACAAGAGGCAGCTTATAAACAGCCACCTTAATTCGCTATTTAATATTGAGCCAATCGCCCGGGAATCAGAAAAATCATTAAGGATGTTAATTGACCATGTAGGTAAAAACTTACGTGCACTGTCCAGCTTGGGGCAGCCCACAGACCAGTGGGACACCCTCATAATCCATATGGTGTCTTCCAAACTGGACACTCACACAAGTCTGAAGTGGGAGGAGCAACGTAATTCGCTTCCAGAAATGCCTACTCTTGAACAATTTAATAGGTTCATTAAGGATCGAGCGGACGTCCTAGAAGCTTGCAACAACAACAAAGTTGATAGGCACAAACGCCAGCCTAGCATTTCCCATTCTGTTTCTTCCCACAGGCATGAAAAGACCCATTCCAAGTCACAAACTTACACTGCACAGGTTGTCAACAACACTGACTCGGACGCACACACACACAGTAGCACTGCCCGATTTTCTGGATGCAACGTCTGCAAGGGATCGCATCGTATTTACGACTGTCCTATATTTTTATCAAAGACACCCGAGCAGCGAATTCAGGAATGCGCAAAATTAAAGTTGTGCTTAAATTGTTTACGGCCTGGCCATAACCGATTTACTTGTCGAATGGGACCTTGCCGCGTGTGCAAGAAACGTCACAATAGCCTGTGCCATAAGGTCGTTTCTTCTTTGCCCGATCACTCCGGCCCATCATCGCCATCCACACAAACAGACTTAACTGTAAATTTTAGTAGTGAGCCTACAAATCAAGTTTATTTAGCCACTTCAATGATTAAAATAATTAATCCCACGACACAAAGGTGTGAAACAATTCGCGCGCTCTTAGACTGCGGCAGCCAGACAAGTTTCATCTCTCAGTCCGTGCAACAAAGACTAGGGCTCGATTGTTTACCTATTGACCCAGTGAAGGTTGTAGGTATAGGAAACACGGCCTGCAGCCCGATAACAGAGCGTTGCGTAATGCAAATAAAATCATTACATAGTGATTTCAATGTCACGCTAACATGTTGTGTATTGCCGGAGCTTACAGGACAGCTTCCTAGGTCTTTTATTGGGCTACACAACTTCAATATTCCATGCGATATACAACTGGCCGATCCACTTTTTAACAAGCCGTCCCCCATTGAATTATTAATAGGCGCAGACCTATTCTGGGACGTAATCGGCAACAGACAAGTTTCATTGGGCGCAAATAAACCATTTTTGCGTAGTTCACAATTTGGCTGGGTGGTTACCGGTCCTATTGATTTAAATAATTGTGAACCTAAGGATTTACAATGTAACTTTTCTTCAAGCTTTTGGCCTTCGTCAGGTGACAGTATTGACCAACAAATCTCACGCTTTTGGGAGTTGGACGAACTACCTAAAAGACAATTATTGAGTGAGAGCGAGGCGGCATGTGTCAAGCACTTTGATCAACATACTGCTCGTCTATCTGATGGACGATTTTGTGTCAAACTGCCACTCAAGGATTCACCTGACTGCTTAGGCGATTCATATAAGCTAGCCAAGAAGCGATTTTTAGGATTAGAAAGGCGCTTTAGAAAGCAACCACAATTAAAACAGGCTTATTCCGATTTCATCAAGGAATACCAAGATTTGGGGCACTGTTCCGAGTCTGCCGTAAGCACACCGGATCCCAATTATTTTCTATGCCACCATCCAGTATTCCGAGCCAACAGTGAATCAACAAAGATTCGTGTTGTTTTCGATGGGTCAGCTCCCACCACATCCGGCGTTTCTATCAATGACCTCCAGTTGATAGGCCCAAATATTCAGGACTCCATTTTCGCCATCCTTCTGAGATTTCGGCAATACAAATATGTCTTGACTGGTGACGTAGCCAAGATGTATCGCCAAGTTGTATGCCATGAAGATGATCGAAATCTCCAACTCATCCTATGGCGAGAGGACGAGTCCTTGCCTATCAAAACACTGAGACTCAATACTGTCACTTATGGATTTTCAAGTGCCAGTTATTTGAGTACCAGGTGCTTATGGCAACTAGGAGAAGAATGCCCGGATGAGCTGACAAAGACCATCATTCAGCACGACTTTCTCGTTGACGATTTGTTGATTGGAAGTGATTCCGAAGAACAACTGATTGACATTATGGAATCGGTAACTAAAGCGTTAAGCCTAGGCTGTTTTCCACTTCGTAAATTCAGATCCAACTTGCCTTCCATTTTTAAATCAACAAACCTGAAGACAATTTAAGTTTGAGCGACTCCAATAACACTCTCGGTTTAGGTTGGAATCCCGCTAGCGATGATTTAAAATTTTCCGTCAGCCTCTCTGATGAAGAGACCCCAATGGTCACAAAAAGGTCAATCCTTTCAAACTCTTTAAAAATATTTGACCCATTAGGGCTTCTAAGTCCCTGTACAGTCGTACCTAAAATGCTCATCCAACAGCTGTGGATGCAAAAACTTGATTGGGACGACCCTGTACCCAGTGAATTAATGAAAAAATGGGAAAAATATAATTCTAATGTCCATTATATTTCATCAATTTCAGTTCCCAGGCATTCAGTCTGTGATTCACCCACTTCGATTGAGCTTCACTCATTCAGTGACGCATCGATGTCAGCCTATGGAGCATGCGTGTACCTTCGCTCCACTGACATTCATGGGGTGATCACGACCAAGTTACTTTGTGCGAAATCTAAAGTAGCGCCTATTAAGGCTACCACTATTCCGCGACTCGAGCTTTGTGGTGCACTATTGGCTGCACGTTTAAGTAAAGCTGTTACCGAATCACTACGTTTGAAGATCAACCACCACATTTATTGGTGCGATTCCACCGTGGTGTTAGGATGGTTACGCAAACCAACAAGCAAATTAAAAACTTTTGTGGCCAACAGAGTCGCTGAAATCCTTGATATCACTGACAAAGGTTCATGGCGTCATGTGCCAACTCAACACAATCCCGCTGACTTAATTTCGAGAGGTATTGAGCCCAGCGAAATTCCTAATTTGAATGTATGGTGGTCAGGACCAAGTTTTTTACAAAAGGACGAAACAGAGTGGCCTACATCGCAATTTCCAACTGAGGGGGAATTACCGGAAATAAAATCACACACAGTCAGCGTATCAGAGCCTCTGTTAAAATTCGAAAACGCATCAAACTACACTAGACTTTTACGTGGCTTTGCCTACATTTTACGCTATATTCACAATCACAAACATTCAAATACTAAATATACAGGGAGCTTATCACTAGACGAATTAAATTATGCATATTTACAACTTATAAAACTATCACAAAATGAGTCATACGAAAAAGAAATGAAATTATTAAAAAAATCTAAACAACTAAACAAAACAAGCAATCTTCTGCCTCTAGATCCATTTATAGACGGGCAAGGAATTTTAAGAGTTGGTGGTAGAATAAATTTATCCAATTATGATTCCGAAAAAAGGAATCCTATCATCATCGACTCCAAACATCATCTAGCCAAATTAATTTTCCGTCACGAACACATTAAACAAATGCATGCGGGACCCCAATTGCTACTCTATTCAATTCGGCAATATTTATGGCCTATAGGAGGTCGTGAACTTGCAAGGCGCATCTATAAAAATTGCTTCACATGCAGGCGTCTGCAAGGTCACACGCTCACACCCAAGATGAGCAACTTGCCCTCCCAGCATTACGCCAGGCTTCCCATTTCAGACAGTAGGCATGGATTTTGCTGGAACATTTTCAATTTTGGATAGAAAGGGCCGAGGTGCTAAAACCTCCAAATGTTATTTGTGTTTGTTTATTTGTTTTCGCACGAAATGTGTTCATCTAGAAGCGGTTAGTGAATTGTCAAAAGATGCTTTCATTTTGTCACTGCGCAGGTTCATTGCGCGCAGAGGCAAACCATTAGAAATATTTTCAGACAACGGGCGTAACTTCGTTGCAGCTGCCAAGGAGATAGGATATTTTATTAAAACCCACTCTAGCGCTCTAACCGACTTTGCAGCCAATGAAAAAATAAAATTCAACTTCATACCGGCTTACGCTCCTCACTTTGGCGGACTGTGGGAATCAGCTGGGATCCGGTCCGCTAAATTTCATATTAAAAGGTGTATGGGAAATACCAATTTAACTTTTGAAGAGCTTTCCACACTATTTACACAGGTTGAGGCTATCCTCAATAGTCGTCCCCTGTGCCCATTGTCTCCTAGTCCATCCAACCAAGATTTCCTATCTCTATCCCCAGGGCACTTCCTTATTGGCCGGCCGCTAACGTCGCTGCCGTCGCCTTCCTTGCTGGATGCCAACCCTAACTCGCTTCGTCGCTTCAAAAGGCTCGAACAGATTCGCCAACATTTCTGGTCTCGTTGGCAGAAAGAATATATAAGCGAACTGCAACAACGTTCCAAATGGCGAACCAGTCACGCTAAGCTCAAGATCGGGGACCTTGTGCTTATACAGGAAGACAACACTTCACCTCTGAACTGGCGACTGGGGAGAGTCGCGTCCCTATTTCCTGGAGCTGATGGCCTATCGAGAGTTGCGGACATCGATACCGTGAGAGGTCGCATCCGAAGGTCGTTCACGCGTATTTGCCCTCTCCCAACCGCTGAAGAACAAGAGACTTGAAGACTCGGGTCTTCAAGGAGGGGGAATTTTATGTCTGCGCCATCAGCCTATTTCGAATTTGCCACCATAATGGTCTATGGCCATCCGTCGCTACGTCACCGGACTTTTGCGAACCCCGACACTCTTCTGAACCGCACCTAACGTCAAAGTGCCTTTGATTTTATCATTTTATTTTATTCTACGTTTTAAACGAATTTACTGTAGTTTTCCTAATTAAAAACAAGTTTTGTGTACGAAGACTACGAGGTTTTCTTTGTCTCGAAAAGACCCAATATATTTGAGAAGACTTCCAGTGGCCCGCGTGGCCAGGTACTTTTTCCATGTTTCAAAGATTCCACGGTTTTCCCGATTCTATCATCCTCACAGTAGATCCTTTCTCCTTTAGATAAGGATCTTTGTGACCATTTTTATTTCATTTATTTACAAAACAACAAGTTAATTAATATTGACACAGTTATAAACACAATTTCTCTTAGAACAATTACGGGCTTATTTTATACTAGCTGTGCCCCGCGGTGTTACCCGCGGTTTATCGATTTTCCCATGAAAAAAAGATGTTTTCCCGCAGTTAAACGTAGCGCCTGTATTAATTCAGGGTGTCAGTTAATTCCATACCAAATTTTATTAAAATCGCCTTAGCCGTTTAGACGTAAAGAAGTAACAAACATACACACTCACAAACTTTAAAATATTAGTGTGGTGTGATGAGATGCGATGTGATTAGCATAACTTGGAGAAACGCATGATAATGCTAAATTTGATTTATTTGTCAGCTGTGATAACGTTAATTAATGCTAACCAATTAGGAAGAGCGGGAGTTTTCCTGGCACAGGTACCTAATTCTTACTTAAGAGGAAACTCTCACAAAAATTGTAACCTACATTGAGTTTGATACTGAAAATAAACATATTTTATCATTTATAACCTCTGTTAAGGGACAAAGTCCGGAACGAGATCATCCGACAAAAAACCAAAGTCACTGACGTAGTTCAGAAGTGTACGAGTAGCAGGCTGAAGTGGCAGAGGGCTGGTCACATCTGTCGCAGAACCGATGATCGTTGGAGCAGACGGGTTCTCGAATAGAGACCACGACTCGGCAAGCGTAGTGTAGGACGCCCTCCGGCCAGATGGACCGACGACCTCAAAAAGGTGGCTGGTGGTGACTGGATGGCGAAAACGGGAGATCGGGTCTTGTGGCGAACCCTGGGGGAGGCTTATGTCCAGCAGTGGACTGCAATAGGCTGAAATGATGATGATGATGATAACCTCTGTAAAATGAGCAATTTCAAAAAAAAATCTCCTATCAAAAGGCCCCCTAGTGAAGAATCATAATCAAGGCCTAGAGGAGTCCGTCGATTGTTCAAACTTTGCAGACGCGACCAAAAAAATTTACTTACAATAAACCGAATGGAGGGCCCAACCTAATGAGATTAAAATTCAACAGACTGGTTAATTTAACAAACTTCAAAAAAAGAAGGTTTTCAATTTGACCGTAAACTGCTCAAAATATCAATAATTCGCAGTAAAACCATAGGCTTGTACCATGATGAATTTATTTTCGCAGTAGTTCCCTCCATACCTGCGTATAAGCCCGAATTAGGGAACGACTGCGAACTATGATCTCACACTTGAACCATTAAATTAAATGTTGTAATTTAAGATAGCTACCTAATGGTTATTATAGTTGAAATATTGTCCGTCGTTAAAATATTTGACATCTTCGTTTCGTCTCATATTTAGAGAACAGGAAAAAAATAAAGAAGAATAAAATTTATCTTTGTGTTTTTCTATTTAGAACTGCTAACACATTCATATTTAATACATAAAAATTTAAAAAATTCAATGCCGTCAATTTGAATCAGGTATACTTTTGGTAAACTGGTTAGGTACCATGGTAGGTACAAATTAATAGGAACTTTGATATTTTTTTCTCTTTAAAATCCGTGCAGAACGTTACTTTAATATTTAGTGGCCAGTTATAATTCAAAAATTTTAAATCCGTATCTAGCCTCGCGCAGTGCAGGGATCCGTAGACGAAAAAGCCGCTTCCGCTTTACAAAACTAACAACTTCATCAACGTAATTTTAAGTGGATTTTGTACAGTTTTCCATTTATAAGCTGGTTGTGTATTACTCGGTAACTCGTAAAACTTACTTAGTTGCGATAGTTTTCGTCTAAAGTTCATTATACGTGCTACACGCCTAATGTTTTTTTTTGTGTTTCTACTACCGTACTATCTATCTATATTATAAAAAAATACTGCGTATAGGGGGTGGTGTAAGGGAGTCTTCACCTGAATCAAGGATGCAATTCAAAAATAATAATAAATTTAAGGATTTAATCTTCCGTTTTTATTGGCGTGATTAATGTGTATGTCTTTGAAAATTTTCAGCTTTCTTATATTTATCCTTACTAACATTATAAAGGGGAAGTTTGTAAGTGTGGATGGATGTGTGTTACTCTTTCACGTAAAAACTGCTGAATAATATAGCTTATAGCTTTACAATAAACAATAGCTTATACATAAGAATAACACATAGGCTACAATTTATAAAGATATTGTGTGAATTGTCTAAAATATGACGATACGTTTAAAAACCTATTTAGAGGCTAAAAATTTCACCCATGCCGGGATTCGAACCCGCAACCTCTGGCTATCCGTACCAGATCTGGTACGGATAGCCAGAGGTTGCGGGTTCGAATCCCGGCATGGGTGAAATTTTTAGCCTCTAAATAGGTTTTTAAATTTGTTCCTTAGCACGGGTTAGTGCATTAAAAATAAAAATAGTGTAATGACGATACGTGTATAAGTAAGTAGGAAAAAATCTACTCGTAGACGAAGTCGCGGGCAACTTAAAATTTGACAACGGTTTGGCTTTTAAGGTATGTTTAAATGGTTCAGGTTCAGTGGGTCGTCTAGTTCCATATAAATTTGGTCTAGATCTGATAATAAGATCCATGAGACAGACCACCTTTCATTTTTAGTGCGAGTTTTACTTGAAGTCGGTTTGTTTTCTTAATAAGAAGGAAATTACACTATTTTTATTTTTAATGCACTAACCCGTGCTAAGGAACAAATTTAAAAACCTATTTAGAGGCTAAAAATTTCACCCATACCGGGATTCGAACCCGCAACCTCTGGCTATCCGTACCAGCGCTCTACCAATTGAGCCAATGGGCGACTCACGGCATCAGTGAAATTTCGAACCTCTTTACAATATTCTCTGTATTACGTACAGGCAGCGACATCTGACTTAAGCAAATTGCATTACTTACAGCCCCGACCACCTACTTTGCAGTTAGGTTTTAACATCGGAACGATATCACTGTACCCACATGATTACACTATTTTTATTTAGAATATTGTAAAGAGGTTCGAAATTTCACTGATGCCGTGAGTCGCCCATTGGCTCAATTGGTAGAGCGCTGGTACGGATAGCCAGAGGTAGCGGGTTCGAATCCCGGCATGGGTGAAAAAAATTTTTAGCCTCTAAATAGGTTTTTAAAGAAGGAAATTGTTGGCAGTCGGGTTTCCATCGCATGAATAGCAATAAAGTCATATAAATTGAATATCAGCTAGTCAACTAACATCTAATATAGCAAATAAGTATCAAAGCGAGGCAATTCAGTACCGATGCAATATATTTTTTTCCGCTTGATGTAACAACATGTTTGAAGTCAAGTGTGGGTAAACAAAGGAAATAGAGCATTGTTAGGCTGAACGTTGTTTCCGGGAAGAAACTCATATAGACAGTGAAATAGTTTACAGTCTATTTATCCTTACTTGTCTAATTCAGTAAACAAGATTCTAAACTCAAAATTGTTATGCAAAATCTAGTATTTTCTCGCGAATTCATACACTTTGTTTATAAAATTGGCATCGGGTTGTTTAAAATAGTGTCCCTAATGATTTAATTTATGGGAATATGGCAGTTTCCGACTAAAAAGCCATACTTTACCGGTAGAATGTTGTTTACTAAAATGGACAAGTAAGGATAAATAGACTGTACAGAGCTTTGCTTGATAATGTATGAAGTTTTTACGAGCTCGGTGTTCAGTTTCCAAGTAAGGAGTAGTAAAAATTACGCTCGACCTGAAATAATCGTGAGGATGGCATCAAATAATCAAAGACTTAACGATATTAGGAGAAAGTAGGTAAGTAGGTAAAAAATGAGATTACCAATATTTTCAGGAAAATAAAAGATTATAATACTGCCCTCAGCCATTTTGACTCAAGCACCAATCATACCGCGTGACGTCACGCCCGAGTGGACATTGGTAAACTTCACGCGTGCCTTGTTTGATGTTTGTTTAGCTAGGCGTGACGTCAGATTCAACGCCATGAAATTTCCCACGAGCTGTTTTCCCACAGATTTAAAATAGTTTTAGAAATATGGCTTTAAACTTCGTTAAATTTTAGGTTATCACTGAAAAAAAGGTTTGTTTGTAAATAATCTATGTGTCATCACATTGTAGAAGAAGATTTAAAAATGTTTCGTCATGTCTATTAATCATAAAAATAATGACGTTCACACAACACAATCGTTTGTCCAGCGTCTCAATTATGTAAGTTTTAACGTATAGATATCGTTATCAACCCTTGTATGTCCCCACTGCTGGGGCACGGGTCTCTTCCAGCATCGCAGGAAGGTTAGGCCATACTCCACCACGGGGGCCAAGTCCGGGTTGGTGGAGGATTGTAAGACAGTGGCGGGTCTTACTGTCAGAAGTTATTAAGCCGCCCATAAGGCCTCTGACATGGCTTAACGACTGCCATTATATGACAGCCGGCACCAACGGCTTTACGTGCCTTGCGAAGCACGGAAGCGCTCGGAAAAATGCCACTAGCGGTAGTCACGGGACTCTCACCCATCCCGTACCTGACCGCGCCTGTTGTTGCTTAACCAAGTGATTGATTCCAATCACTCGGTTCGCCTAGGCCACGAGCGTATAGATATGTTATATTATTTTTTTAATGCACTAACCCATGCTAAGGACAACTTTAAAAACCTATTTAATTTACAAAATTTCACTGATGCCGGTGAGTCGCCCAATAGCTCACTTGGAAAGAGCGCTGGCACGGATAGCCAGAACTCGTGGGTTCGAATCCCGGCATGGATGGAATTTTTAGCCCCTAAATAGGTTTTAACGTTGTCCTTAGCACGTGTTAGTGCATTAAAAAAAATACTTGTGGGTACAGCGATATCATTCTGATGTAAAACCTAACTGCAAAGTAGGTACTCGGGGCTGCAAGTGATGCAAATTACTTCAGCCAGATGTTGTTGCCTGTACGTAATACAGAGAGTATTGTAAAGAGGTTCGAAATGTCACTGATGCCGGTGAGTCACCCATTAGCTCACTTGGAAAGAGCGCTGGCACGGATAGCCAAAGGTCGCGGGTTCAAATCCACTGAATTTTTGTATCCACTATGAGGCTTCTGACATAGCTTAACGACTGCCATTTACATGACAACCGGCACCTACGGCTTAGCGTGCTCTGCGAAGCACGGAAGCGATCGAAAAAAATGCCACTAGCGGTAGTCACATGATGGTCACCTATCCAGCATCCGACCGCGCCTTTTGTTGCTTAACTCAAGTGATTGAACAGTCGAGTTGGCCGACGCCGACCATACGAAGCAAAACCACTTTTATATTTTAATAAACATGAAAAAAGCATGGTAAAGTTATACATTTTCTTTCGGATACATACATACATAACCTCACGCCTGTATCCCAGAGGGGTAGGCAGAGACCAGGGACTGCCACTTGCCACGATCCTGACAGATCACCTTCGCTTCATCAACGTTCATAAGTCGTTGCATACACGCACGCTGGTTCCAGGTACTTTTTTCTTTCCCTTTGCTAATACGTTCCCTATCTGGTCAATTTATGTCCGCCTGGGACGACCCTTACCAACCCTTCCACTCACATTCGCAATATATATTTGAAATGAAATGAAATGAAATTTATTTTTCGCTTGTTCCACGTTTACATGGTACAAAATAAGCCGTAACTATTATTTCATGCAAGAAAAGGTCCACCACCCTCCGTACTAGTATTAACTGTATTACGGCAGGGTATATTTGTTTCGTCGATCCGGATTTCTTCCGGATGGTGTTTGTTTATCCTTAGACAAAATAGTGATGGGTAATTTCATCATGAACGTGCCATTAATTCTATAACTTTATTTTCGAAAAGGGTTTACATAATGCAATGCGTGATGCAAATTACATCGTCGTCGTCGTCGTCAGGCTATACTAGTCCACTGCTGGACATAGCCCTCCCTTAAAGAGCGCCACGTTGTGCTATCATAGGGGGTAATACCCATAATCCCCATGCTGGGCATGCGGGTTGGGGATCGCAGTTCGGTGGAATTGTACTGCAGGGGGCGCTGCTGCCCACCCCCCGGTTCGTGTCCCTTAGTCGCCTTTTACGACACCCGCGGGAAGAATTGGGTTGGTGCTATTCTCTAGGCCGACACCATACAGCACATCTAGGACTTCACAAACAAGGAAATACAACCAGACATTATAATAATAATATAATATAAGCCTTTATTTTCCAAACATTACAATTTTGAATAATTAAACTAATTCAATCATTTCAAAGTCATGCACTAAATTAAAATAAAATTATATAACATTGTTTATCATAAAGTAATAAATCAATAACTATATTATTAAAATACTTATTTTATAATGAATTCAAATTTTCAAATTAAATAACATTGCATAAGGATTTAAAAAGTTTTACAAAATTTATATTATAAAATAATAAAATCATTCTTAATACATGCAACAACATTAATATATAAAACATTTTTAATAATATTAGGTAACATTTAAATTTCATTCACATTTGTTTGGATACCCATTTGCGGGTGAAGGCCTCCTCCATCTCGTGCCACGTTTGTCGGTCCTGTGCGAGCCTGCTCCAGGTACAACCGGCTAGGGCTACTATGTCGTCACACCATCGACGTCTTGGTCTTCCTACTGGACGGGTACGGTCACGAGGATACCAATGGAGAACTCTCTCGCTCCACCGTCCGTCTAATGATCTAGCGACGTGGCCTGCCCACCTCCATTTCAACTTACATGCCAATTCAGCGGCGTCGATAACTTTAGTTGTTTTCCATCTCATATCTCTATTACGTTTCCTATCTCTGAGCTTCAGTCCCAGCATACTGCGTTCCATGGCCCGCTGAAAGACTTGGAGCTTGTTGACTATATCTCTCGTTAGAGCCCAGGTTTGGCATCCGTATAAAAGAGTAGGAAGTATAATGGTGTCCATAGCTTTTTTTTTAAGTCTCGTAGGTATTTTAGATTTGAAAATTTCTTTTAACAACCAGACATTATGGAAGAGGATTTAAAAATCTTGCCTCATGCCTATTGTTGAAACTGTTTTTATACGGATTTTACCGATTACATTTTTGATAATTTTCCGACGTTTTGTGACTTTTTTAGGTGCCGTGGTCTCGGATCATGCCTATTGCTTAAATGAAATGCAAAATGATTTATTTACTAACCAAAATATCGGTTAGGAAACTCGTTAGGTGAAAGATAGCCGATAGCGCCATTTAGGGACGATCCCGTTTGTTCCCAACTTAATGGAATCCCAATTCCCAAATTAATCTTTTTCATGGCCGCAGGTCTCCGTTTCAGTTTCAGTTTTAGCTCCGAGCCGTCTGGATGATTATTTGATTTATCTGGCACAAGGGCCGTGTGTTTCGAGGGGAGAGACCTTTAATATTATTATCAAATGTTTGTGCCACTCGCCAACTGGGAAGAAAACACCGTGAGGAAATCTGAGTATCTGAGGGTGTTCACACGCCTCGGCGCTTGAAATTGCCAATCCGCGGTGGGTGCGCGTGGTTATTAAGCCCATTCTCTATCTGAGAGAAGAGCTGTGCCCTGCAGTTACCAGTTTATACGCTACTAGACGTGTTCTTGAGTGGAGACCGCGACTCGGCAAACGTAGTGTAGGACGCCTGCCCACCAGGTGGGATGACGATCAGCGAAAAACTGCCGGCAGATGCTAGATGCGGCAAGCTAAAGACAGGGCGCTATGGCGCTCATTAGGGGAGGGCTATGTCCAGCAGTGGACTACATAATATAGCCTGAAGAAGAAACAGACACTACTGAAAACTGACGCCGTGTGTTTCCCTTAATATTATTGTCAAATGGTTGTGCCAACTTGTTATACAGATATATATACAAACTTAATTTCTAATAAAATCTTTGATGTCATTTATAAAAACACGATTACCCATCTTAGATCACATCTTAAAACGCAGTACAAGTGAATTGTGAATTAAATTTTTCTTATTTCTTTGTGTTTTTTAAACAATTACAATTCCTCTAAAACACTCCTCAAAAGCAGTTTATATAATGTGTCCTGACGTTTAAAAATAATTCCGCAAGTGACATTTCATATTTTACAACGCGCAAAACTAAAAATACCGTTTCTTAATTTTACTATCTTGATTACAAAAAAATATTTAGAATTTTTATAACTGCTTAATTTTAGAGAAAATAAATAAAAACCTTTTATTATTGCTTAATTTTAGAGAAAAAAATTGTGTGATGACGTCACACATGCGGTGGAATGAGGAGGTACCGTTGCCTACTATTAAAAATGATATGACAGATGCCATTTTCAATTTCATTCAAATGTCATGTCGGAGAAATTACTTTTCCTTTCCTCAATTCCAATGGTTTTTAAAAAGGCGGCAAGGGTGTATTATTAAGCCGCTTGGCGGTTACGTCCTTTTAGAATAAGACTCAATTCAAACAGAAAGTGGTGAATGAAAATCATCGAATTTCCGAAAATAAAAAAATATGCTTCGTTCTATTTCGTATCTAGTTTCCTTTAAGACAGTAAAATACGTATGCAAAAAAAAAATTATACTATTTTTATTTTTTATGCACTAACCCGTGCTAAGGACAACTTTAAAAACCTATTTAGAGGCTAAAATTCCACCCATGCCGGGATTCGAACCCGTGACCTCTGGCTATCCGTGCCAGCGCTCTTTCCAACTGAGCTAATGGGTGACTCACCGGCAGTGAAATTTTGACCCTCTTTACACTATTCTCTGTATTACGTAGGCAGCTGCCTACAGGCAGCGACATCTGGCTGAAGTAGATTGCATCACTTACAGCTCCGACTACCTACTTTGCAGTTAGGTTTTTACATCGGAATGATATCGCTGTACCCACATGATTATACTATTTTTATTTTTAATGCACTAACCCGTGCTAAGGACAACTTTCGCACGGATAGCCATAGGTCGCAAGCCGCGACCTCTGGCTATCCGAGCCAGATCTCTCTCACGGCTCTGGCACGGATAGCCAAAGGTCGCGGGTTCGAATCCCGGCATGGGTGGAATTTTTAGCCTCTAAATAGGTTAGTGCATTAAAAATAAAAATAGTATAATCATGTGGGTACAGTGGCGGGCCTTACTGTCAGAAGTTATCAAGCCGCTCATAAGGCCTCTGATGTGGCTCAACGACTGCTATTACACGTCAGCCGACACCAACGTGCGAAGCGCTCAGAAAAAATGCCACTATTGGTAGTCACGGACGGTCAACCATCCTGCACTTGACCGCCTCTGTTATTGTTTAACACATCAAGTGATAGATTCCAATCACTCGGTTCGACTAGGCCACGAGCGCTTCATCAACGTGTTATAAGTATCTGCACGCACGCCCGTTTCGGGAACTTTACCAACTTTACTGTATGTAATAATGAGGATTCTTTCATACAGTTCGAGATTCTTTAGGAGTCTGACGTGGACTTGGCTGGTTTTTCGTACTCGAGGCGTTGAAGATGAAAATCTTGTTGAGAATATTAATTTTAACATGACAAGTACAGTGCTACACAAGAAATAAGTCTCGCGGATGTACGTACCTGCGCAGATGACCAAATTTTGGATGTGTGGCAAGTTGATTGACCAATCAGATAGTTTCATTTTATGGCAGGCCGCGCGCCTTTGTTGCTATCGGTTGATTCAACGTCATCGATGCAGGTGACTATTAGTTTGGCAATATTAGCGTGAGCGAAATAGGTAGTGCTACTGTGGCAATCAATTCTGCACCTTAACCGTATCGGTTAAAGATCGAAGAAGGTTAAAGAGCGCGAACGAAGATTCCCGAAGGGACTTTTATGATGTGTAGTACTGTAACACATGAAATATGGAGCAAACATTCGAAGCGGGATGAAGTTAACATAAAACGAGCAGCAGTTTTGAAGAAAGAAGAAAAAAAGAAAAAATATAGGTAAATGGCGCCACAAATAATTTTCCTTCAAGCAAGGAAAATTATAATATGCGCTTTTCCTTATTCTAAAACCCTATCAGAAACTCAAAATGCCCGGATAGGTAAGCTAAACCGGCTGTTGAATAATATGACCTTTGGCCATCGAGACAAAGTATTGTATTTTGATACGAATATATTTATTCGAAACTTTATACTGACTAGGGATACAATGCATGTGCCCTTGTCTTCAAAGCGACAAATTGCCAAATCTTTGGCACTAAATATTTATGACCCCATTATTGTTAAGACAATAAAACAGGGACCAGTTAGCAATGTAATCTGTAGAACAAGTTCTACTAACAAACCTCTTTATTCTGAGGCTGTAAAAAAACCTAGCATAAGTAGGTTAAACTTGACTGCTGATTTAAACTATCAGCACAGACTACAGAAAAGCCCCTCTTAAAAAAACTTATCTTAGTGAACCAAAACTTACAGGGCGGCTTTTCTAGTAAATTAATAGAATTAGAATTGTTCTTGGAACAATATAGAGTGGATGTACTTTGTGTCACTGAGCACTGGCTACTAGAGTCTCAAATGAATTTTTCTGTACATAATTATGAAATAGCCAGTTGCTTCAATAGAAAGTCAGCATTGCACGGGGGATCCTTGATTATAGTAAAAAGTACTTTAAAATATAAAGAGCGTAAAGATATTTGCAGACTTTCTGTTGAAAAAGTAGTTGAACTATCATGTGTTGAACTGGCTAAGCATATTGTAGTAAGCGTATACAGGCCCCCCGCCAGTGACTATAGTTTATTTGAATCAGTACTAGAGGATGTTTTAAAGGTAGCTTCAAGTAGTAGCAAGAAAGTTATAGTCTGTGGAGATTTTAATGTCGACTTGCTGGTAGACTCCACTTTAAATACCACATTAAAACTTATTTTAAAGTCTTTTAATTTAGTTAATATTTTCTTGGAGCCTTCTAGGATTACCAAAAACACAGCCACATGCCTTGACAATGTATTCTGTGACTGTGAATTTTCGAATTATTCGACAATAAATTGCTTAAAGTCAGACCACAGTGGTCAAATCGTACACTTTGAAGCAGATTTAAAACAAAAAGAACAAGATATAATTTATCGGCCCATGACAAAAAAAAAGTTAGATTTATTTAGAAGTGACTTACAAAGTAACTTACCTACCCAAAATAATAAAACCCTTAATGCAAATGATAATTATGGAGATTTCTTCAAGGTCGTTACAGATAGTTTTGAAAAAGTTTTTAAATTGAAAAAGTTATCATCAAAAGGGAATAAAGTAGGATTTAGTGAATGGGCTACTCCCGGTATCCGGAAAAGTAGGGACACACTTTATTCACTGTATGAGAAAAAAACATACACATATGACCCCAGCTTTATACAGTATGTTAAACTATATTCAAAATTATTTAAGGCCGTCTGCCACAAAGCAAAATGCGAGCACATAAAATCCAAAATCCTTCAATCTTATAATAAATCTAAAACAATTTGGGCTATTATAAATAAAGAAACTGGTAAATCCAAATTTGGAGATCGCGAATTTTCACTTAAAGTAGATGATAAATTAATAACCTTAAATGAAGACCTTGCTACGGCTTTTGAGCAGTTCTTTACAAATGTTCCAATTGTAACGACAGCTTCATTAGACTCTTCTCCAGCTCTCGCTGAAAGTATTTTGAAAGACAATGTCCCCCCATGCGATCATGATTTTTCGTTTGACTATATTGAAGCTCATACCGTGATTAAATCGTTTAAAAAGCTAAAGCTTAAAAAAACTGAAGACTTGTGGGGTATGTCCGTAACAGTAGTTAGCTCAGTAATCGATACCCTAGCACCCCATTTAGCCAAAATCTTTAACCAATGTTTAGATGAGGGTATATTCCCTGATTTAATGAAATATAGTAAGCTCGTTCCTTTATTTAAAAGTGGTGATAAACAAGATCCTACAAATTTCAGACCAGTCTCGGTTTTACCCGTTTTAAGTAAAATATTCGAGAAGATAGTTCTAGGTCAACTGCTTACACACTTCAATAACTATCAACTTCTCCATGGTCAGCAATTCGGATTCACACAAGGGCGCTCTACAACGGACGCCGGCGTCATGTTAGTTAAACATATATTTAGTGCATGTGTTCAATATTGGGACATGAAAATTAGGAGTCTTCTTTATGTAATTCGACGTTTTAATCATCAGTAAAATAATAAATACATGAAGCGAATATTAAAAATAAAACGATGCTTTCAGCAAGCGGCTTTAGAGAGGAATGAAAAAACAATACAAAAGCAAACCGCTGCATTTTCGATATTTAAAATAATTTCTTTTCTTCTTTAATTTCACCCATAGAGTACGGAGGTCAGCGTTCCGAACATGCCCGCCGCCGTTGAAAGGTTGCTTTCAACATCTTCAAATTATTAGATAGGCAACGGACACAACTTTGTGAAATTCCGCCGGACGATTCCAGACGAAGTTCGTACATCAGCTACTCGACTTATGCCATCGCTTCCTGGTATAAGTTGTTCCACTCTTCCAAGTTTCCATTGAAGAGGGGGTAGCTTATCATCTTTGATAACAACCATCATGTCCTTTTTAAGATGGCTTTGGTCGTCACTCTTCCACTTATATCTCTGTTGGAGCTCAGATATATATTCTTTATACCATCGAGCCCAGAATTGCTGTCGTAACTGTTCGATTCGTTGATAACGGCTGAGGCGGCTGATTGGCTCGTCCGTGAGTTCTGGTCCTGGCAGCGCAGTGAGTGATCGTCCGACCAGAAAGTGGCCCGGTGTGAGGGGAAGAAGATCGTGCGGATCGGAAGAGAGAGGAGTCAACGGGCGCGAATTGAGAATAGCCTCAATCTGACACAAAGCGGTACAAAGTTCTTCAAATGTTAAATGGCAGTTGGCAAGAACCCTAACTAAATGGTACTTTGTTGATTTAACACCCGCTTCCATTAAACCAGCAAAATGTGGTGAATATGGAGGTATAAAATGTATATTAAGGTTTTCAGCTGCCGCTTGCTCAGACAACCGATTAGCATTTTGTTTAAGAAATTGTTTAAGTTCATTAGCAAAACCGACAAACTGAGTTCCGTTATCAGAATAGAGATGCGCTGGTAACGATCTACGCGACACAAATCGACGGAACACCGACAAAAAGCCGTCCGAGGACAGATCGCTAACTAATTCAAGGTGAATAGCCTTGGTGGCAAAACACACAAATACAGCAATATAAACCTTGATGAGGCGACATCCTCGTCCTTTTTTTGAGGCTGCTAGTATAGGACCAGCATAGTCGACGCCAGTGACATGAAAAGGTTGCCCAGGTGTCACACGGTGTTCTGGCAAATTACCCATTATTGGGGCAATAGTAGAACCGCGCATTCGTGTGCAGAAAACACAATTATGATATGTGGCCCTAGCCAAATTCCGCCCTCTGATAGGCCAGAAAGATTGCCGTACAGAAGCTAGCATTGCTTGGGGGCCAGCGTGTAACAGGCGAAGATGTTCCCGTGCGAATATCATCTTTGTTAAAGAATGTTTTGCATCTAAAATGATAGGATGTTTTTTATTAAAATTAAATTGTGAATTGAGCAGCCTGCCTCCAACCCTCATGACCCCATCGTCATCAATAAATGGGTTAAGAATAGCCAGAGAATCTTTATTTGGGAGGCGGCCTGCTCGAATAAGTTCATAGGATTGAAAACTTTCCAACTGCGACAACTTGCAAAGTAAGTTAGATGCCCTATCTAGTTCCATAGTAGAAAGAAACGCAGGGCTTGTGTTTTGTAATAATAAAGTTGAATATTTAAAAGTTTTAGCCTTTATATTCTGAGTGGACTGTATTTTTAAATATGTGTTAATAAAACGTAAAACATACGCTGTAACGCGCGTCAAAAAATTATAATTTGAGTATCGATGAATATCAATAGCAAACATAGTTTTAGGAGACGTCGTGTCAAGGGGTTCAACAACAGTGGCCATAACTACTTCGTCTTGTCCTTCTGTTGAATCGTTGATATTCAATGGCCATGACTCACCAGACTGTTGCAAGTACTCCGGTCCATACCACCACAGCGATGCGCCAACAATATCTGAAGCGTTCAACCCTCTCGTCAAGTAATCGGCAGGGTTTAAAGCTGTCGGAACGTGTCGCCAAGGTGAGTCACCAGTCAATTCTAAAATATCGGCAACACGATTTTTGACAAAAGTCTTTAATTGAGTTGGTAACATTTTAAGCCATCCCAGTACAACGGTAGAGTCGCTCCAAAAGACGCATTTTGAAACCGGTAAACGAAGCGCGGTCCGGGCCTTTTGATAAAGCTGAGCTCCTATCAATGCTCCGCACAATTCCAGTCTTGGGATTGTGACAGGTTTGATTGGAGCTACTCTACTTTTTGCCAAAAGCAGTCGAATGCTAATACCATCGCTATTGACCGTTCTGACGTATAAACATGCACCGTAAGCCGCAAGGCTTGCATCGGTAAAAATGTGAAATTGTACGTCAGTGAAGTTACCTCTAGTAACTTGTCTAGGGATTTCTAACGAGTTTAAAGATGGTAAATGATGTATAATCTCCTTCCAGTCATTTTGTATCTCTGATGGGATTTCATCGTCCCATGATACTTTGCTGAGCCATAACCTTTGGAACAGGATTTTACCCTGTATTATACAAGGAGCTAATAGACCTAATGGGTCAAAAAGTTTGCCAATGGTTGAGAGTATGAGCCGTTTTGTAATTATGCGCTCTCCTTGTGCATCTTGTAGGTCAAATGAAAAATATAAATGATCTGACTTACAGCGCCAACCCAAACCAAGAGTTTTTGAATGGTCTAAATCATGCAGACTAAGGTCTTCGGTCTCGCTATGAACGCCAGCCAAAAGACTCTGATGGTTGGATCGCCACTTTCGTAGATTCATCCCAGCTGCACGCAGAATGTCATTGACTCCTGAAATGATGCGCAAAGAAGATTTTCTATCAAAGCAGCCTGAGATGAAATCATCAACATAAAAGTCATGAGCGATTCTTTCTGCTAGTTCAATATTATTTTTAGTTTCACTAGTCACTTTAACTGTATCCTCAGCTGCTTTTTGTTCCAAGGCTAACTGTTTTAAGCACCTGATCGCGAGAAAAGGTGCACTTGCTGTCCCATAGGTCACCGTGTTAAGTTCATAAATGCCAAGAGGCTGGGAAGGGTCATCACGCCATATAATTTTTTGTAGATGCCTGTCAGTGGGATGTACAACAACTCGTCTATACATTTTCTCGACGTCAGCGGAGAATACGTAGGTATACTGACGGAATCGTAGCAGGATCGAGACTAAATCATCCTGAATTGTGGGCCCAACCATTAATATTTGGTTTAGAGAAATACCTGTTGTGCTGGGAGCGCTAGCATTGTAAACAACTCTTAACTTGGTTGTTAAACGGTTCATTTTAAGTACACCATGATGAGGCAAAAAATATCCTTTCAAAGAAGTGTTAGAGAGTTTTGTCATATCTCCTAACGCCTCATATTCTTCCATAAATTTGGTGTACATGTTTTTTAAAGTTGTATCCTTTTGCATACGACATTCCATTCCTAAAAACTGCCTTTTCGCTCTCTCATATGAGTTGCCCAAAGCATCTTCTGTATCTTTCAATGGCAATTTAACACAAAATCTCCCATCAGGCAAACGTGTGGTGTTTTCTATGTAGTGTTGTTCACAGGCTTGTTCTTCCTTTGTGTAGTAGGCTTCAGGTGACTTTATTGTAGTCTCATCAAGTTGCCAGAACCTTTCCAGCTCAGTGCGTACATCATCGTGAGCTTCAACAAAGTTGCAGCTGATGTCGCCTTGTACTTGGTTTGGACAGTGCCCTGAAACTAGCCAACCAAACTTGGTTTGGCAAATTATTGGTTTGTTTTGCCCCAGATGTATTCTACCACTGCCCAGCAGACTCCAAAATATGTCAGCACCAAGTAAGATGTCAATTGCACCCGGCATGTAAAAGGTTGGATCTGCTAAAATTACACCTTCTGGGATGTTAAGAGCCTCTACATCAACCTTATGAGAGGGCAGATGACTTGTGATAGTGGGCAAAATATAGTAAATTGTTTCTAAACTGAATTCACTATTTGTGGATGAGACTTTAGCTTTGCAAGTTTTATTTAATTTAGAATGACCATTATTAATGCCTGAAACAGACATGTCAATATTATTGCAAGGCAAATTCAGTTTAGAACACAATGCTTCAGTCATGAAGCATGTTGTGCTGCCACTGTCAAGTAAACAGCGAGCTTTATGGACACCATTATTATTATCATATATGTGAACCAGAGCAGTAGACAGCAGCACTTGGCTATGACCTACTTGATGTGCCGCTGACAATGAAACCTTAGGGTCAACCGTAGAAACAGGTGGTTCGGACCCTTGCAGACTTGTCTGTTTTAAAGGTTCGCTCTCTACATGTATTAAGGTGTTGTGTTTCTTATGGCATACTTTACAGAAACCTTTTTTGCATAATGCATAGTTGTGCCTAGGCTTTAAGCATGTCCTACATACTTTGTACTGAGCCACATCATCTGCGCGTTGTTTATTTGTCAAAGTTAAAAACAATGAACATTCAAAGAGCCAGTGGTCAGCCTGACACTTGGGACAAATAGGAGCTTTACTTACACAGTCATTCCTTTCTGGTGTAGTAGCAGCCATAAATGCTTTCTCTGGCCCCTTCTTAAAGCTACCTTGCCTTGGGTTAGCATGTGATGCAGCACTGCTTAAATTCTGCTGAATGTGACCGCTTGCAGAATTGTGATGCATCATCTCAAGTATGACCGCACGTTGGCTGAGGAAGTTAAGGAAACTCTCAAATGTTACAGAGGCAAGAGATGGTATGAATTCCTCCCACTGACGACGGACATTAGTGTCAAGTTTTGAAGAAGCTATATGTATCAACAATGTGTCCCATTGGTTTGTGGGTTCATTCAATGACTCCAGGGCTCTTAAGTTCTTGTTGAATGTGTCGATAATACTTCTCAAAGCACTAGCAGACTCCTTGACAAATGGCTGTATATTAAACATGGCTGTGATGTGATTGTTTATAAGCAAGCGCTTGTTGTTGAACCTCTCACACAAAAGTTTCCATGCTATAGTATAATTTTTGTTGCAAGTTTCCATGGATTGTATTATTGTTGAGGCATTGCCCACCAATGAAGCACGCAAGTATTGGAATTTATTGACATCTTCAATGTTAGGATTGTTGTGTATTAGACTAGTGAAAGTGTCATGGAATTCTAACCACGAGTGAACGTTTCCATCAAACTTTGGCAAAGAAATTGTAGGCAACTTACACGGGACTGGCTGACGCATCACCATGCTCGGCAACGAAGCTTCGCTGCCATTAACTGACGATTCCTGTTTAGACGGCTGTGCCACCAAGGCTTTTGCGATGGACACCGCCGAGTAATATTTATCCTCGAAACTATCCCGTTCAAAGGCGGCGGCATCTAAGTCCTCGGATCGCATCTCGATCTGAGTTTGAATTTCGTCAAACTGGCCGAATAACTCCTCCATCCTACTTATTCGCATATGTAATTCGGCTGTTTGAGCATCGGACAATACACTTTTCATATTGCACACGAGAAGATTGAAGCGAGTAAGTTGAGATTTTAAAATACCGCGCTTTTTGTTTAAAACCTCATCGGAATCTTTTACCGGTTGACCGTCGTTGCCTCCTGCCATTTCACTATTTAATTTTCACTTTAACACGTAAATTAGGTACCTTAGTACACTATAGAAGTATGATTAAACTTTCAAACTTTGCTTTATTTAGAACAATAAAAACACACACAGACTAGTTTAAAACTAGAAAAACAATGTCAAAGGTGACAGATTAAAAAACTGTGAAAAATGGTATAAAAAAAAACAGATTAAAAATCCGTAGTTCACAGAGCTATCACGCTAAATCTCAGATTACTCTGAGCGCTAAAATGTAAAGTTGTGAAACGCAACTTTTGAATGTGATTCCCTTTGTACCGCTTTACACCGCTACAATTTTACAATCCTAGTAGTTTAGGATTTTGAGTTATTATAACCAAATAATAAAAATAAGTACCTAGATAAGGAAGGTAATGGAACGGACTCACTCAGTAGGTATGCTGCGTGTAATTTTAAGCCTTCTCCTCGTCCTTAGTAGGTATTACGGAATTGGTTCAAGATAAAATAACTCGTTCGGCGACGGGTATAACTGCAGATCGACGCTTGATGCAACGATGAAACGTAACTTGAAGATCCAGGTCCAACTTGAAAGTCCATCCAGGTTCATTAATATCCGGCTAGGAGGTCCATGTTCAATATTGGGACATGAAAATTAGGAGTCTTCTTTATGTAATTCGACGTTTTAATCATCAGTAAAATAATAAATACATGAAGCGAATATTAAAAATAAAACGATGCTTTCAGCAAGCGGCTTTAGAGAGGAATGAAAAAACAATACAAAAGCAAACCGCTGCATTTTCGATATTTAAAATAATTTCTTTTCTTCTTTAATTTCACCCATAGAGTACGGAGGTCAGCGTTCCGAACAGCATGGGAAGATCGCAAGGATGCTATAGGCGTATTCTGTGACTTGTCGAAAGCATTTGATTGCGTGGACCATAAAACACTTCTTTTAAAATTAAAGCACTATGGTATAAACGGGAATAGCCTAAAACTTATGACATCATATTTAGAAGGAAGAATTCAAAGAGCTGAAATAAATAGAACTAAATCTTCAGGGTCAGAGGTCAGGATAGGAGTGCCACAGGGATCTATTTTGGGGCCGTTCCTCTTCCTCGTATATGTAAATGATTTGCCGTTCATGGTTCAAAATATGTCAGAGATAGTATTATTCGCAGATGACACGTCACTTATTTTTAAAATTAAGAGACAAGAGAATGACCTTGACAGTACAAATAATGCTCTCTCTCGGGTACATAATTGGTTTACTACCAATAACTTATTGTTAAATTCAAAGAAGACAAAATGTATAAAGTTCACTCTACCAAATGTCAAAGCGGTTGACAGCAATGTTATGTTGGGGAATGACAAATTAGACCTTGTAAATGAAACTGTATTTCTAGGTATCACAATTGATGCAAAGCTTCAATGGGGTCCTCATATAAAAAAATTAGCAAATAGGCTTAGTTCAGCAGCATATGCAGTTAAAAGAATTAGGGAACTAACTGACGTCGCAACTGCTAGGCTTGTTTATTTTAGTTACTTCCATAGTGTTATGTCCTATGGCATACTACTGTGGGGACGGGCTGCAGATATTGAGACCATCTTTGTCTTGCAGAAGAGAGCGATCAGATTCATTTATAAGCTAGGCAGTAGAGATTCGTTAAGAGATTTCTTTAAAGAAACTAACATCCTGACAGTTGCCAGTCAGTATATCTATGAAAACATTATGTACGTCAGGAAAAATATCAGTAACTTTAAAACTTTAGGTAGCCAACACAATGTGAATACTAGAAATAAACATAAACTTTTGTTCCCACTATTTAGGCTGGCAAAGGTTAATACATCCTTCATGGGGCATTGTATACGCTTCTATAATAAAATCCCTGAAGATATATTAAGCTTGCCTGAATCGCGGTTCAAAAAATATGTTAAGCACACTTTGTGCCAAAAGGGCTACTATAACATAAAGGATTATCTAGATGACAATGAGGTCTGGAATTATAGCCAGTACAATGTATGAGTTCTATGTTTATAATAATTATGTAAACTATGTTAATTAAGGACTTTGAAAAGACTAAGTTTGGAGTTTTTTTGTCCATTTTTTCTCCAAAATGATCTAGATTTTGAAATGGACACCTAGTTTGAATTGTAACGTTCATTAAGACGCAGCTTCTGCGCTACTTTGAATAAAACCTTTTCATTTCATTTCATTTCAAAGACATCACATCATACTAATATTATAAAGGCCAAAGTTTGTGAGTGTGAATATTGGTTACTTCTTCACTTCTAAACTTAGCTGATACCCTGGATTAACACTTAAGCTTCGTTTTATTGCGGGACAATATCTTATTCCCATGGGAAAATCTATAAACCGCGGGTAACACCGCGGAGCACAGCTAGTACAATATACTCCTGTTATTATAATAAAAAGTTTTTAATGGAACTAAATAATTTGATTTTGGCTTTATTGTCACGATAATGGATTAAGAGCTTCAACAAGAAATATTACTCAATAATATTTGTTATTGAAGCTCTTGTAGCCTGAATGGAACCGAGTGATTGTAATCAATCACTAATGTTAGGCGCGGCCAGGTGCTGGATCACCATCTGTGTGATCATCCCGTGACTACCGCTGGTGGCATTTTTTCCGAGCGCTTACGTGCTTCGCAAGGCACCGTAATGGCAGTCGTTAAGCCATGGTAGAGGCCTTATGGGCGGCTTGATAACTTCTGACAGTTTGATTTTTATATTTCAGATTACCTAAAAATATATGTCTCAACTCGACGCAAGGGATATACATTCACACGAATAATTCCAAAGTTAAATCGACCCTAGAGAGTGCGAAGGTCGGGCTCAAGGTAGGTAGGTACAGACGAGAGCACATACGTAAACACGTAAGCTTTACATACGTGCGTCTTGATCGGTTATGTTACGTTAATTTGGTAGTTTGAATTGTAACGCTCATTAAGACGCAGTTTCTGCGCTACTTTGAATAAAACATTTTCATTTCATTTCATAATTGCAATATAGGTGGTGTGTGGTGTCGCCTAGAGAATAGCACCACCACAAATTCTTCCCGCGGGTGTCGTAAAAGGCGACTAAGGGACAAACCGGGGGGTGGGCAGCAGCGTTCCCTGCAGTACAATTCCACCAAACTGCGATCCCCAACCCACGTGGCCAGCGTGGAGATTATGGGCATTACCCCCCAATGATGGCACAACCTTGCGCTATGGCGCTCATTAGGGGAGAGCTATGTCCAGCAGTGTACTATTCTAACCTGAAGAAGAATTGCAATATACGGTCGTCGTCTCGTGGAACGGAGTGATTGGAATCAATCACTGGATTAAGCAACAGCAGACGCGATCAGGTGCTGGATGATCCATCTGAGATAGCCTTCAAAAGACAGTTGCTGTTGCCTTTGTTTTAATCCTGTTGTACTCCTTGGAATCTTTGCTCATTTAAAATACCACGGTACCACGACTTTTAATAGCGACAAACGGATGTAATATCTGTAAAGTCGTGTCGTGTTTAATTGGTCCCTATTTTTCTTAATGTCAGCGGAACGAGACCCCGCATTTTAAATTCAAACTGGGGAGGTGCAAAGGAAGCGCGATACTTTTAATTTAATTAACGTTTGAGCTTAATAATTGTTTTCATGGTAAATTTTTCTTACAATTTTCTTCGCCTGGATGCCGCAGTCGTTTTATTCGATGTGAAACGTTGATAACTTTTCTTATTTAATTACCATAATGCTTTCTTGTTCAGTTAGACGATGCTACTTTAAGATTCAAGCACTCAAATTAAGATCTATGGGTACTGTGGGCCGCAGATTAACCTTTACCTTTAATAAAGTGAACGCTCGTAAAGGTTGATATGCCGTTGGCTCTACTCTTTTTATCCTGTTTCAATTCTATTCACCTGTATCTTACAACTGTCAAACTTTAATTATAAAATCACATGAAATACATACATCTACACTTTATGTCACACATAAAAATCATACGAAAACAAACAACATAACATAAATTAAAAAAGTACACATGACAAGCTTATTTCATTAGAAATCTCTTCCAGCCAACCCTTGATGTGTTGATAGATAAGATGAGGCATCGGTAATCTCTTATTGCCGTGTTTCTGCAATTGTGTATTATTAGTGGCTTTATAATTTTATCAAGACCAGCCGACCAACAGCAAGTTTCGAAGGTATACACTCGTCCATTGTGTAAAACTGGTAACGGCCAGGACACCCAATAACAATTTTGAAAGGTAGAAAGTCGCTGGCGTCCCAGGTTTAAAAGCGGCCATTATGACAACTTTGATTGAATTCGGTTTTTGTCTGAGAGCCAACAATGTTATAAAAGGTTATTTGATTTATAGACAAAAAGGCCACAAAGAAAAAAAATATAAAAGCAATTTAATTTATTTCGATTTAATTAAATAATCAGTGCTGAATTTTGATAACTATTTTTGGGTTAGCACCAATAATTAGTACCGAAAGGTAAAAAAAAGTAAAAGACCACGCATTTTTTTCAAAAACGGCCGTTTTGAGCGGAAATCGATTAAATCATAGGTTATTTGCCATAGAGCTTAGTCTTGGCTTTCTATTTTAGTCCTTATTAGGGCCTTGAATGTCTAGGCCCTAATAGGTATTTTATTTAGTATTTTAGCTTTAAAAACCTATTTAGAGGCTAAAAATTTCACCCATGCCGGGATTCGAACCCGCAACCTCTGGCTATCCGTACCTGGTACGGATAGCCAGAGGTTGCGGGTTCGAATCCCGGCATGGGTGAAAAATTTTTAGCCTCTAAATAGGTTTTTAAATTTGTTCCTTAGCACGGGTTAGTGCATTAAAAATAAAAATAGTGTAATTTTAGCTTTAGTTAGGTAAGTGCTGAAAATTAGCGCCGTTGGAGGGCGTGAAATCCACGACGTCTGACGGCCCACGCTGAGCACTGTGCCTTTTGCTGCCAACTGCGTATATAATGGGTCACTGTTTTTATATAAATTATATAAAGTGCCAATTAAATTTATAAATTATTGTTACCTGGCTGAGACTAGTTGGTAAAATCTATATGTTAACCAAATGTGAACTTTATTCTTTCAACCATTGTTTTGTTGGTGGCAATAAATATCTTTTTACTTACTTTACTAATAAGGACTTTATAGCATGCTTAAAAGTTCTTGCTTTTCATCCCTTCGGGTCTAATCACAATTAGTCAATAACTTAAAAAACAATGCTCTTAATTTTATGTCAAAAAGTATGATTGATTAGGTAAGCTTTTATGAAAAAAGTTAAAGGAAAGATTATCAGTCGGCACAAAAAGTAATAAAAATCGAATAAAACGATACTCGTGACTGTTTCCAGCGAGGCTTTGCCAATTCCCTTTTGTTTTTCACTTGTTTACGCGTATAAGGCGACCGATCGGTGAACTTTTATTAATGTTGTCCTACTTTCTACAACTTTCTATCGAGATTCGCATTGACTCAACTATTTTCCACGAACACAAAAGGGTAAGTTACACATTTACTTATCGCCACAAAGACGTTGTTCAGACGGAAAGCAAAAAAAATACAGACAACATAAAAACCTTGAAAATGCGTAATAGTTTTTGAACTAAACGACGCGAGCTCCGTCTCTGCTCACCATGATTAAGCTCTGCGAATCGGAGCGAAACCTGGTTGGACTCTTTCGATATAACAACACCCGTAAGTAAATCCGGACGAAAAGTCTACAATGCCTAGTAGTGATGGTTTTTCTTCTTCTTCAGAATGCTGAGTGCGAGTTTTTTAACTACTCGATCGCGTTAACGTAAACTCATATTTCTATGGCATCGAGGAAGCGCCACCTAGCGACAAGTATGGAAATTAAAATTGCTGAGTGCGAGTTGTAATGGTTTACGTTGAGAAGTGAACACGTTTACCAGCTAAAACACGAATAAACGCGAGTGCGAGTTGTAATGTGACAGCGTTTTGCCAGTTCGAACGGTTAACTTACTTATACTCACTACTCAATGCTCGATTAACGCGGTAGTAAAGTTATTCGATTGGATCTGTCAAACTCGCACTAAGCACTCAGGCTATATTAGTCCACTGCTGGACATAGCCCTCCCCTAATAAGCGCCATAGCGCCCTGTCTTCAGCTTACCGCATCCAGCAGTGAGCTGGCCATATCTCGCGGAGAACCGACAACCGTTGGAGTAAACATGTTCTTGAGTGGAGACCGCGACTCGGCAAACGTAGTGTAGGACGCCATCCGACGTGTAGTGTAGTTTTTACGTAAAAAATTAAAGAACATCTATCCATCCATACTTACAAACTTTCGCGTTTAGCATATTAGTAGGATTCCTTTTCTTGAGACGCGCCACAAAGAAAGGAATGGTTTTTTTTTTACGCGTTAGCGCAATGCTGTTTATTGATGTTTACTCGACATTCAGAAACCTGTGTCTGACTCGAGCACTTGGTATTTTAGTTTCTTATTGTTGTACGATTGCACACATTTGTAATCAAAATGTTGCCACATCAATAAGTAGGTAATTTAAAATAAATAAGGTCTTACAATAATCATCGTCTTTTATTTATTAACAGTCTGTAAACAAATAAATAATATTGTAAATAAATAAGCGTAAGTAAGAAGCGCTCGTGGTCTAGGCGAACCGCCAATTGAAATCAATCACTTGGTTAAGCAACAACAGGCGCGGTCAGGTACGGGATGGGTGAGCGTCCCGTGACTACCGCTAGTGGCATTTTTCCGAGCTCTTCCGTGCTTCGCAGGGTACGCTAAGCCGTTGGTGCCGGCTGTCATATATAATGGCAGTCGTTAAGCCATGTCAGAGGCCTTATAGGCGGCTTGATAACTTCTAAGGCCCGCCACTGTCTTACAATCCTCCACCAACCCGGACTTGCCCCTCGTGGTGGAGTATGGCTTAACCTTCCTGCGATGCAGGAAGAGACCTGTGCCCCAGCAGTGGGGACATACAAGGGTTGATAACGACGATAACGTAAATAAATAAATAAAAAAAGTGTTTCCAGAAAAGCAACTGACAGTTAACAGTATATTAACGGATAGTAGACGGGAAACCGGCGGTTAGTTTAGTTAGATTAGGCAATTATTGGTAGGTTATTTCGACGACGAGTCTTAACGGCCATAAAGCCCGCGTAAATTAAACTGTTTAATCAAATTATTTATTTACTTGAAAGAAATATTTTTACTACACCAGTTTTAGCGCACGGCAGGCAATTTTACGACGCACGGGTATGCTCCGTTCAGGTTACATCAAAGCTGCGTGATGTTTATTTAGAGCGAATATGCGCGCGTAATTTTTTTCAATTTATACAGGGTTATTTTTACAAAGCGCAATTCTGGAAACATGTCGGTGAGAGTTTGCCATTAGCAACAGCGACTGTCAATGGTCTTGAATTTTTTTATTTAAATTTTCTAAACATTTTTTTATTTAAAAACCTATTTAGAGGCTAAAAAGAAAAAGAAAGAGGTTCGAAATTGCACTGATGCCGGTGAGTCGCCCATTGGCTCAATTGGTAGAGCGCTGGCACGGATAGCCAGAGGTTGCGGGTTCGAATCCCAGCATGGGTGAAATTTTTAGCCTCTGAATAGGTTTTTAAATTTTTTTGATTGTTTTTTTTTTTAGTTTGGACGGTGTTTTTAGTTACTTTTTGATTAATAATGATTCAAGCTACATGTGTTAAACAGAAAGATCATAGGTATAATCGTATTTAGAAAGATAAGCTAGTATTCAAATTCATACCTGAAATTGTCAGTCAAATGGTGAAAAAAAATCTAAACAGCTCTACTTAAATATCTCTACTTAACCTAAAAGTAGTGGGGACGACCGAATGCAGTGTTAACTCTAGCATCGATTAAAGTTCGTTACCCACAGAACCACTTATCAGTTATAATTATAGTAATACAATATTATTATTATAACATATCATGCTCCAATCGTTTTGTTTTAGTTTATGTTAATTATTACTGCCCACATGTGTAGTTACCCTAAATCATAGTAATTTATTGAAAATACTATTAATATGAAGCCCGATCCTATATCAGGTTTAATATTAATAACCTTGAAGTATAAACTGTAGCCAGTTTCCTGTCCAGTTTTCCAAATAAATAAATTAAAAAAGAAAATTACACAGGTATTTGGTCACGGACGCAGGACAATGGTAGATTACGTCAAACACAAGTTTTTCGAAAAATACAATTTGAAGAGAGAATAAAAAGATTTAAGTCAAATAAAATAAAATGTTTCAGGGATTGAGCCTCATCATAAGTAACCCTGTATACGCGAAGAGAAACAGGGACAAGGTGCTAACAAATTATATGCGTCTGTAGGGTAAAGAGATGTTTTAACATAAAAAGTTTTTTTGTAAACTGTAGTTTAACATGTAAAATGTTGACGCCAGTAGGCCATAATCCACAGGGGCCAAGTCCGGGATGGTGGAAGCTTGTAAGACAGTGGTGGGCCTTGCTGTCAAAAGTTATCAAGCCGCCCATAAGGCCTCTGACATGGCTTAATGACTGCCATTACACAGCCAGGACGAACGGCTTAAAGTGCCTTGCGAAGGACGGAAGCGCTCGGAAAAAATGCCACTAGCGGTAGTCACGGGATAGTCACCCATCCAGCACCTGACCGCGCCTGTTATTGCTTAACCCAAGTGATTGGTTCTAATCATTCGGTTCCATTAGGCCACGAGCGCATCTTTCTAAGCATTAATAATATTGTAAGTAAATTAGTTATGCCAATAGCCGTTCATAAGGCCTCTGACATGGCTTAACGACTGCCATTACACAGCCAGGACCAACGGCTAAACGTGCCTTGCGAAGGACGGAAGCGCTCGGAAAAAATGCCATTAGCGGTAGTCACGGGATAGTCACCCATCCAGCACCTGACCGCGCCTGTTATTGCTTAACCCAAGTGATTGATTCTAATCATTCGGTTCCATTAGGCCACGAGCGGATCTTTCTAAGCATTAATAATATTGTAAGTAATTAGTTAATATGCCAATAATATTATGGATTTGTTTACTAGTTAAGTTTATGATTGCATTGTGACTTTTTTCTATACGGTAAATAAATATCTATAAGCTAAGATTAAATGAAAACTCAATGAGTTGAGGGCTCACTCTCTCAGCACAACACTGATTTAGCTACTTTTAGGGCGAGATAAATAGTCTCTTCTAAGAACGAGTCTTAGCGAAAGCACTTGCTTAAGAATCGATTTGTCTATCATTTTGGCACTCTCTGAGTCGGGAAACCCGGACTAATTCTTAGCAATGGCCTAAGAACATGCTTAGCTAAACAAACGTCTATTTTAGTAACGCATTGATACTTAGCTAAGTTAGCCTGAAGTAATGCTTAGGGAAGCATGAGTACCTACGGAGGGCTAAGCAACGACTATTTATCTCGCCCTTAGACACACCACAGGCTAAATATACGTTGTTTTGTTTGTTTCGTCTATTGTGTGTTTCGTCTATTGTGAGTTTCGTTTATTTCTGATTTTTCTCGTATTATGTCTGTTTATTTTGTTTTTGTGATGTCTTTTGTTTGTTATAATAAATTAATGACTTTCTTTTTTCTTTAAAAATTGCTTCGCAAATTCCTTAAAACAAAGTACCGCCCACGGAGCCATGACGTGCGCTCTTCTCTAATACTAATGGTCTTCACAGATTTGAGTTTGTTTCGAGATAATTTTGAAAACGGCCTTAATAAAAATCAAACTAAAGTATTGGATAGCTATTGTTAAGTCACTTTTACCTTGCTATAGCTCGTTGTTATTTTTTTGTAACCTATAAACTTCCCACTGCAGGGCACAAGCCTTGTCTTAGAGAGAGAATGTGGGCATAGTTACCACGCGTGCCAACTGCGGATTAGAAATTTACTCAGGTTTCCTCGCGATATTTTCTTTCACGGTTGCATAAACAATTCACTATTGCATGAAAAATACCTTATGTATTAAAATACCTTCGTAGCATGCACGCACGCCAGTTTCGGGTACTTTTTATCTTGCCCTTTAATACATCGTCTATTTGGTCGAAGTACGTCCGCCTGGGACGTCCCTCCCGACGGTCCGACCCCTCTAAAATCTCCTCTTAACCTCCTCATTTTCATAGTCAGCTAAACTGAAGATCTTTACATTACAATAATTTTCCATAAAGGCTAGTCCAGTCTCAAAGTGTGAAACCAACTGTGTTTAATAACTTTCATTACCTTTATGAACCGCTTCCGTCGCTAACGACCTACCTAATGACAAAACCGCCAATTTAGTTTGTTACATTACTAGCGGTCTTCTTTCAAAAGCAATACGGTTCAAAATGGCCCAATTTAACGGCAAGAGTTACGTTAGCACCGAATCCACGTATTAAGCAGTTATGGTGTCATTACCTTCGGGTTATTGGGTAATTATTTATTAAAATAATTTTCCGATAAACTATAGGGCAATGCGTGTGTTAAAAAGATAGCCGAAACAATATATATATATATATATATATATATATATATATATATATATATATATATATATATATATATATAGTATTTACCAATCGCTAACCGTTAAGAAAACATCCTGAGTGTCCGAATGTTTGCATAATACAGAGTTGCAGGTAGTATCTCGGTGCTCCTGCAACACATGCTGAGTCGGGGCCATTTTAGGGGCTCAAATGGCCCCGACTCAGCATGTGTTGTTACTTTAAACCCTGTCTTCAAAATGAAATCACGATATAAATGTGTAACTTTTTTCTTTTGTTTTTTTGTGTTCGCCAAATATGTATATCTGTGAATATGTTACGTTTTATGTTCTTTGTTTATATATTGTGTTTTTAGTATTGTAATAAATGTTTTATCTATCTATTTAGAGTTTGAAATAGCCAATCTGCGGTGGGCACATTTGGCGATTAGGCCCGTACACTCTCTCTCTGAGAAGGCTTGTGCCTTACAATGGTACAAATATAAGCAAAATTTATTTACATTTCGTGTCAACTGGCTTGCAAACTCTAGCTTGAACTCAATAAAAACATTATTAAAAAAAAACCTGTTTAGGGGCTAAGAATTCCACCCATGCCGGGATTCGAATCCGTGACCTCTGGCTATCCGTACCAACGCTCTTTCCAACTGAGCTAATGGGCGACTCCTCCATGCTGGAGTTCCGCAGGTAGATGGTCCTTGTCGCAGATTCGGTGTGCCCTCTGTAACAGAGATTTTCCAACGGTAGACAACTGACACGAAAAAAAAGACCCACACTGATAGGTACCTAAACGGTGAGTCTCACCATCACCCGTGTCAGTTGTCTACCGTTGGAAAATCTCTGTTACAGAGGGCACACCGAATCTGCGACAAGGACCATCTACCTGCGGAACTCCAGCATGTCAAACGAGTACTTCGTGCAAACAAGCTGCAAGTTCCGCGTGTCCGTCGCGGAGGACGTGTCAAACCGGACACAGTCGAGCGAGTTCCAGCCTACCTGCCTTTCGTGAGAGGAGTGACTGACAAAATTGGGAGTATTTTGAAACGCGCCTCAATCAGAACCATCTACCAGCCGCCAAGAAAGATACACCAATTCATGCGAAGTGTCAAGCACAGGATTCCCTTACAAGAGGCAGGAGTATACAAGCTTGACTGTGAATGTGGTTCCTCGTACATTGGTCAAACGAAGCGTACCATAGCTGAGCGGGTGAAGGAACATATCGCTGATGTGAAACATAAGCGCTCTGGTAGATCTGCAGTCAGCGAGCATACACTTAGCGGTACCAACCACTTTATACATTTTGATAAAGTTAAAGTTCTAGCCCGAGAAGACCGTTTCTTCCCTAGAATGATACGTGAGGCAATAGAGATCCGCCGGCATCCAAATTTTAATAGAGATCGTGGTTGGAACATACCGGTAGCATGGGAACCAGTGCTTAAGTGCATGAGACCCCCTTGCTAGAAGTGTGACTGTAGAATAAATAATAAAATCAATTTAATTTCAATTAATAATCGGTATCTTTAAGTTCATATAAAGTAATTAGTTTATAAATTTAATTTTAACTTCAATTACTAATAATCAATATTGTTGACTTTATTTAAAAAATAACTGGTTTGTCTATTTTGGAACGTAACTTCATAATTAACTTTTGTAATTTTTGCCGAGGGTAGTTAATGATTTCTAAAAGACACCTGTCACCTCAGTCATCCGGGACCACGGCGCCTGAAAAAGTGCCGAAACGTTGGAAAATTGTAAAAATGTAATAAACGAGCATAAATCCGTATAAAAACAGTTTTAATTAATACTATCTGTATTACGTACAGGCAGCGACATCTCGCTGAAGTAATTTGCATCACTTGCAGCCCCAAGTACCTGCTTTGTAGTTAGGTTTTACATCGGAATGATATCGCTGTGCCAGTGAGTCCCCATTAGCTCAGTTGGAAGAGCGCTGGCACGGATAGCTGAGTCGAATCCCAGCATGGGTGGAATTTTTAGCCTCTAAATAGGTTTTTTAAATTGTCCTTAGTACGGGTTAGGGCATTAAAAAGATTATAATTAATAAATACCTAACCCATTACAAATACGGAACCGGTGTTTGGTGAAATAACGTATCAGGATTACAATTTCTGGGTTTATTGCCGCTTCAAAGTAGTTTGACCTTTAAATGAATATACCTTTTAGGTAGTATCCATAATATAATATTTTCCATTTAGATCAATATTTTCGATCATTTGCCAGTTTCTTGCATTGACTTAAATTGCCTAAACTTGACTAAAATTTTTCCCAAATTACGTATAGTAACGTAATTTGGCTAAATTTGCCCAGAGGTTCTCTACTCTAGAAGCACCTCATATTAATTACCGATGCTGTAAAGGTTTAATAAAATAAATGCTTTTTAATAAAACTAAAACTTCTGATAAGCATGACTGAGTGATTCTTTCCGACTCACTGCATTTAATAGTAGCACAATTTAAAATACAATAACGTGACGCAATCACTCGTGGTCATGCCGTTTGATTGCGTTCAATTAGCTTGAATGTTGGCCCTTTCTATAGCCGGGTCGCCTATTTCGCCCTTAAAATGGTTCAGTCTGGTGATGGCTGACCCCTTTTAGAACTGTGATAGCATCAGCTGAGTCTTTCTCTTTTGCCTGCCTTTTTTCGGTTAGAGGCGAAAGAGTGGAACAAGTAATAGTAGATTGCTTAACGAGGGTAGAAAGGAATCAATTACCGAGGTATTTAGACGGCTATAGTCCGAGTAGTAATTGATTCTTTTACCCGTGTTAAACACTCTACTTTTCATTTCGAATGTGAGGAAAATAAAAACTCATTTTTAATATTCAAATCTTAGCATGAAAGATTATTACATGATTATTACCTATTTTTTTGAATTCCGTCACAGATACTATAACAGATTAGTACCCGCCAATTTAAATCTACTTTTTTTTTTAAATATTTAATTTTAAATATGGAACTCACCTCGTAATTGTTATGGCTTATTCCGCTTAAAGAAGTTTGCGCTAAATTCACACTGGCTGTTTAGAACTCTCATGGCCGCAGCATTTTTTTTTATAAGTTGTTTTTTTTAAAACAGCCTATTTATTGTGCGTTCACGTTAACTTGACGCGTGAGAGAATTGGTAACACTGAGATGTTTACTGTTACCATGTTAAATAAGAAATCATTCCCATTACTTGGGGAAAATAAAAGGATTGAGGGTTTGTTTAACCATCTTCCGATTAGGTCCAAAAGCTAATTCACATGTTATGTCCTTGTTACCAATTCTCTCACGCGTCAAGTTAATGTGAACGCACTGTATTACATAAAACTCTTCACAAATGACAGTAGTTCTATTTTTAAAGTTCATTCCGGCCCTTAGGTGGGAAGTAATAAGAGTTTTTCCCTCCCTATGGAGGGAAGCAACATTTTCCATCCAATAATCAGATCAAAACAACACCACTTTTCGTGTATAAGAAATGAAAAGTGTGAAGGTGATATAGAAAGAAGAGTAAAAGGGGGAAAGTGTGTAAACGGTGCCTTGCACGCCATTCTGTGCAGCCGAAACATACCTAAAAGAGCTGTTGAACGTTGAAACGTTGCACTTCTGTAACTTAATTAACATATTAACGTAAATACATTTACATTTACATACAGGCATATACATTGCTTCTGGCTCCACACTAGGATACCCTGTGTCGTGGGAACCAGAAACAACGACCTCACAAACATGTAAACATCCAAGACCTGGGTTTTTTTTTTGTTTCCAGCCGGGATTCGAACCCGGGACCTCTTGCATGGTAGGTAGATGTAATATCCGCTCCGCTACAGAGGTCGTCACATACAAACACTAGATCTTAGTAAGCCCAAAAAGGAATAAGAAATATATTCAATAAAGAGTTATTTTAGGTCAAATAAGAATTTGTCACTTTTAATGAGAATGTTCATTATAACAAGCAAATGCAACCAAATAGATTTGAGCAAATTAAGTTGGTTGTTGCACCAATTGCACTCTTGTTGCAGCTACTATATTGTTGCCTAAAATAGCCATAAGCAGCTTTCTTCCAACCATTTTAGCGTCAACTAAGAGAAAAGACGACTTAGTTGGCATCGAGTTTTTTCAGTGTGGCTATTCATAATGGTGTGCTGGTAACAACACTAACGTATAATAGCTTAAGAGAGAGAGAGAGAGAGAGAGAGACATTTATTTGCAGCCACAAAGATACAATACACATAACACAATGTAACACGATATTATAATAATACAGACAAATAATAAAAGACAGAACAAAGAAAAATATAATAAAACAAAGAATACGATTTAAAACAAACATTTACAATTTAGAAGGGCATTGTATCTCCGCAGCCACAAACAGGTAGCTGACTCAGCATTTGCTGCAGGCTGGGCCTGCAACACTGATTTTCAGTCAGCACCTATTCTTCAATTTATACACGTACATTAAGTAATATACCTACATACAGATCTTACATAAAAATTAAAATTTATAAAACAACGTCAATAGAATAGAATATGCTGTGAAATATACTAAATATAGAATATCTAAGTAAAAATGCACATAATATGATAATAATATGTAGCAATAAATAATTATAAGCAAAGAAATAACAAATAAGTAATATATATATTATACACACATATATACTTAAAAGGCGAACTGCAGGGGGATTGGGTTAAGGAGGGTGTTTCCGCAGGGATAGCAGGCACATTTTCAGCTTTCGCTTAAATGTATTCCTGCTTAACGACTGCCATTACATGACAGCCCGGCACCCACGGCTTAATGTGCCTTGCGAAGCATGAAAGCGCTCGGAAAAGTGCCACTAGCGGTAGTAAAGGAACGGTCACCCATTCTGCATCTGACCGCGCCTTTTGGTGCTTAACTAGAGTGATTGATTTCAATCACTGGATTCCACTAGGCCACTAAGGCTTCGTAGATTCGTAGATATACATTAAAGATAATCCTTACCTACGTATGAAGATAGAATCAAAGGATTAAACCAGTGGATACGTAATTGGATTACGACCAAATCTAATATAGTTTTCACCGAAATTTATTGGATTTATTCATCTAGGGCTTGAATGTCCTAAGTCCCTAGTCCTATTCTTGAATTAAACATATTTTGTAATTTAAAAAAGTAGTAATTTATCTGAATGAATAAGTGCTTATTGCACCCAACGCAATACGTGGGAATTTATGTATGTATGTATGTATGTATGTATGTATGTATGTATGTATGTATGTATGTATGTATGTATGTATGTATGTATGTATGTATGTATGTATGTATGTATGTATGTGTGTGTGTGTGTGTGTGTGTGTGTGTGTGTGTGTATGTATGTATGTATGTATGTATGTATGTATGTATGTATGTATGTATGTAGGCAAGTACGTATGTAAGCGTATAAAGTGTATATACGCATGTATGTACAGCTACTAATTTATCTTAATTAAATTGTACATAGGTTGAATCCTTCGTGGCCTAGAGGAACCCAGTGATTGAAATCATTCACTTGGGTTGAGCAACAACAGGAGCTGTCAGGTGCAGGATAGGTGACCATGGCACGACTACCGCTGGTGACTTTTTTCCGAGCGCTTCCGTACTTCGCAAGGCACGTTAAGCTGTTGGTGCCTGGCCTGCTGTCATGTAATAGCAGTCGTTAAGCCAGGTCAGGGGCCTTATGAGCGGCTTGATGACTTCTGACAAGACGGTGCGCCATTGTACAAGCTGTTGGTTTTCCAATCAATAATAAAATCCGCTATTTGAATCTTTTTTCAAGTAAGTCTTAAACGGCAAATAACTCTTCTATTAGACCAAAAATATTTGGTCTAATAGAAGAGTTGTATTTTTTGAGGACCTAAAAGCAACATGAAAATATATTTTTAAACTTTATTTTCCTAAACAGCCAAAAACGCGGTCAGCCCTTTTTTGTCTATGGTTTGAAGTTCAAAAAATTGTAAATAAACTTTGACATTCAATTTTCTGTAAGTGATCTCTGAGCATAGTGAAATAACAACAATGCAACCATGATTTCATCGAATTTACATCCAAAATATACCAATTATCATTATTGCTTTGTTCGAGAATGAAAAAACACGTCAATAAAGACCTCCGGGAAGTTGTGGATTCGTGTACCCAGTGAATTTAACATTTGAAAAACTTGGCTCAAACTTGCCAAAATAGACCCAGATTCTTTATCAATTGAAACTCGGGTGTATTTATGTGAAGATCACTTTGATGTAAGTCGTATAACAATCAATGTCCACTGGCTCTGGCTGAAAGATGTTTTTTTACATACTTCAGATGCTTTCAAGATGGTTGATAGCGTTTTCGCCGTTACGAATTAAATGAGGAAAAACTTTTTTCACTTCGCAAATTTCGCAGCCATCCTGCATACTTACTTAGCAAAATCAATATATTTCGGTTTCATACGTTAAATACTATAGGAAATATTTTTATCGCGTCACATTGGAAACGTGTCAAATAGCGGATTGTTATACAATAATCCACCAACACGGACTTGGCCCACGTATTGGTGGTATATGGCGTAACCTTCCTGTGATGCAGGAAGAAACCAGGGCCCCAGCAGTGGGTATATACAAAGGGTTGATACCTATCACATATGCCATAACATTTATTAAAATTTACTACACAAAAACATTTCGTTAGAAATAACAAGTACTAAAGCGAGTTAATTTCTGTAACAGATTAATGTATCTCTTTACATTTTAAATCTAACTTAACTATGAAATAACGTCTCAATCTAGAATCTAATCTTAAATCTAAAGTTCTCCCAGGAACTCCTGCTAAGAATAAATTGAAGCAAATAGGATGCTTTATTCTTACGACCCCGTGGGAGTGTTATTACCCAGCATTACAAACAACGTTTACTATGCTGAGATATTGAGAAGAGAATTGGCTAGGCTAGGTAAAATAATTGTATTTTCTGTTTAAAATCGATAAGATTATACTATTTTTATTTTTAATGCTAGTGTATTAGAGGCTAAAAATTTCACGGGTACTAACCCGTGGAATTTTTAGCCTCTAAATAGGTTTTTAAAATAGTCCTTAGCACGGGTTAGTGCATTAAAAATAAAAATAGTATAATCATGTGGGTACAGCGATATTATTCCGATGTAAAAACCTAACTGCAAAGTAGGTAGTCGGGGCTGTAAGTAATGCAATCGACTACAGCCAGGTGTCGCTGCCTGTACGTAATACAGAGAGTAGTGTAAAGAGGTTCGAAATTTCACTGATGCCGGTGAGTCGCCCAATAACTCAGTTGGATAGAGCGCTGGCACGGATAGCCAGAGGTCGCGGGTTCGAATCCTGGCATGGGTGGAATTTTCAGCCTCTAAATAGGTTTTTAAAATCGATAAAATTACTAAGGCTGACATTCAGAGACAAAAACTAAGCTAAGACCGGTCTCAGAAATGTCAATATCACGTACTTAGAAATATTTCGTATTCAGAATCGACTCTTATCAAGTTGAGTATGAAATGGTACTTAGCTAAGTGTAAGTAGCCAATATTGGTGACTTTACATGAACTTAGATAGAACTGTCATCTGTCATTTGGTTCTCTTCACTTTGAGGTTACCTAAGACTGCTCTAAGCGTGAACTTGGGATTCGTCTCTGAATGTCAGCCTAAGGGCCAGTTTCTAAGTTGAGAATTCCACTTAGTAAATACTTAAGTAACATTCTGACACGCACTTTTCTGAGAAATTCAAAGAGACAGTACTACAGTTAACTATTTTCTTAGCAAAATTCTCAGTTCAAATCGAATAAAAATATAATCAAAAAAATGTTTTATGTACTTTAGCACAGAAACTGTAATTTAATGATCGTTACAAGTCAAACTAGGTGTCCATTTTAAAACTAAAACTAATCCATTTTAAAATCATTTTAGAGAGAAAATCTACAAGAAATTTAAACTCAGGGCCAATTTCTACAGCCTGCTTCTACTACTTCTACAATTTTTCTGTGTTGTGTTGTTTCTTCGAAAATCTCAGCAAAGAGCGTTACAGAACGTTACTTAAGTATTTAATTAGCGAAATTCTCAATTCAGATACCGGCCATTAGTTTTTCAAAGTTCTTATTTAACAGCGTCGTCGTTCGTCGTTAACAATCGCGTCGTCGATGTAGTGTACGGTAGACGTGTTATTGTTGCTCCAGTACAATTAAATAAAAAATAGTGGTTGAAAGTGAAGTATGAGAAATGAAATTAGTGTCATCATACAGCTAACATTAACTGAAATGGAACTTAAAAACCTATTTAGAGGCTAAAAATTTTACCCATGCCGGGATTCGAACCCGCAACCTCTGGCTATCCGTGCCAGAGGTTGCGGGTTCGAATCCCGGCATGGGTGAAATTTTTAGCCTCTAAATAGGTTTTAAATTTGTCCTTAGCACGGGTTAGTGCATTAAAAATAAAAATAGTGTAATGAAATGGAACTGTGAAACCGGATTGTAAAAATATTTTAAAATTGTGCAGTTAAAAGTGAAAAAGTGTACACTAAAAAACGTTAAACTTTCAAATCATATCAGGTGTGAATTCATTAACAATAGCATGACCTTGAGAGAACCAGTTAACAACACACAAAAGTAAATTGAAATCACTTCAATTCATCAGTATATTCACATTTTCGAAATCAGTAACGTATGACACGATAGCTTAGTGGATAAGACGGCCGTATCATTTTGCTCTGAACCAGCGGATGGACACCGGTTCGAGACTAAGCTCCACACGAATTAATTCCAGACATTCTTCTTCAGGCTGTATTATGTAGTCCACTGCTGGACATAGCCCTCCCCTAATGAGCGCCATAGCGCCCTGTCTTCAGCTTGTCGCATCCAGCATCTGCCGGCAGTTTTTCGCAGATCGTCATCCCACCTGGTCGGAGCGCGATTCCAGACATTACTGTCATCTAAATAATATTTTATGTTACGTAGGCCTTTTGGCATGAAGTGTACTGGGTTTCCGGCAGCTTGGCCATATCTTGCGAAAAAACCGACAACCGCTGGAGTAAATGTGTTTTTGAGTGGATATTGCGATTCAGCAAACATAGTGTAGGATGCCCTCCGACCAGGTGGGATGACGATCTGCGAAAAACTGCAGGCAGATGCTTGATTATGGTTGGGCTATGTCCAGCAGTGGATTAGTATTAGTGTATGATGATGATAATAATGATGTTTCTGGCCAGCTTATTATATCTCCAGTTACCTTGTTGTAGAAACATATACAATGCCCCATAAAGGATAGGTATGTATATAACCTTTCCTAAGTCGCATTCTTAATCTCGGGAACAAAAGTTTATGTTTATTTCTAGCATTTACATTGAGTTCGCTACCTACATAAAACTGTAGTTACTGATATTTGCCTGATGTACATAATATTTTCATAGATATACTTATTGGCAACCGTCAGGATGTTATCCTAGCTAATTGAAGAGCCTATGCGAATCAATGGGTATTTAATATGTTGATCCTGTTTGTTAATTTGTATCGATTTCAGTTTCTTATACCTGACGAGGATTTTTCATTCTTTTACAGGACTGCTCGAGGAAGATTTCTCAAAGGAAGGATTGGTAATATAAATTGTGTAATAAATGTTGCAGTGAAAATGCGCGCCAAAAAATTCAACCCACTTCGTCGAACGAGTGAAAAAGAAAACAACAAACGTAAAATAGTTTCCAATTAAAAATTAAAGTGTGAGAATATTCGTGCTGTGCGTGTGAAAATCTGTGGTAATTGAAGTGAACATCTAATCAAGTCTTCTTGAGTTTTCGTCTTGATAAACGATACAGCGATGGAGGAAATCAATCAAAAGGCAGACGTGATATACTACCCAGAATGGGAAATGTTCCAAAACTTTTCAAATGCAGCCAATGGCACCCACACTCTTGTCAACGGCTCTGTTTCGTCCAAACTACCTCCATTGGACCTGGAGATATTCTACAGTCCTGATTGGCTCATCATCGGGCTTTATTTGACGGTTCTCCTGACTTCGCTGTCAGCGAATTCGCTGCTCATTTTCGTTGTCATCAAGTTCCAGTATATGAGGAGGTAAGTTTCACATTTTTGCTTTGCACAATTTCTTGAACAAGTCGGGTAGAGTTTGCTATATACAATAATGTAATGTTCTACAATTTATTACAATATTCTTTGAATTTTCCACACAAACATTTAAAAATTATATTTCCAATGATTGAAACCTCATGTGTGAAAATAGAATGGGCATTGTTCAATTTGGGACAATGATTCACTAAAGTCTGTGCTATTGGAAGAGCGCGTTTATATTTTAAAAATGTCACTTTAACCCTTTATAGGGCAAAAGCGAAATTAGTATGGCGGCTGTATCAATTCTAACTTAAAAACCGGTTTCTACTACCTGTTCAGTTCAAACCATTATTGTACTTCATAAATACAGATTTACATTATGATTTATATACCAAATTCAAGGAAAATAAATAAATAATCTATTTACTTACCTTGAAACACGTAAATATCACATTTTACCACTAAATTGTTTAATTATATATCAAACATAATCACTTCTCCTGGTCGTAAACACTTATTGAGACGGAAGACACAAACGTAACCACCACTTTGTCACAACCTACCAAGATCATGTGACTAACTTCACTGTGGTGGTTTTCACTTGTTGCTTGCGTCAGTTCAGGGAAGACTCATTTAAACAATAAAGTCGACTACCAATGCAAGCTCACATGAATTATGAGCCTTATAATCAACCTTGACAAGTGGTTACAGCCGCCATACTAATTTCGCTTTTGCCCTATAAAGGGTTAAAAAATACTAATGGAATACCTAACAAATGTTGTGAAACATCAGCTCCAATTAGAATGATTCTAAAATTGTACATTTAAGAGATGATTCTTTTTAATATTTGTTACCAAAAACTTGTCAAAATTTTTGTTTATAAAAGGGGTTCGATATCGATTTAAACCCCTTGCATGCCCCATTTCTGGGGCACTCTTACTGCATCGCGGAAAGGTTCGGTCATACTCCACCACGGGGGTCAAGTCCGGGTTTGTGGAGGGGTTAAAGAGCGTTAAATCTTCAAAAATATTAAAAATACTACTCTAGGCAACTAAGGTCAAATTCTTTTATTTTTGCATCGCGCTATTAATAATACTCCGCTGCACATCGAGAAAAGCCTAGGCATCTATTAATATGCCACTAATAGGTAAATATCATAACAATGCCCAATGATAATGTTTACCACATAACTATTTATACGGAGATACGTAGATACATACATAAACATACTCTTGTATCCGGAGAGTGATATAAGATATTTACTTAAAGTACTTACGTAGACATGACATGGAAAAAATAGTGACCTTATAAAGGTTACCCATTGAAACGTGGTTTGAAAAGAATAAATGTGGAGTTACTTTCATTGATTTGCACACTAAATTTTAATTCTAAAACTAACACCATCGACCTAACACCTTTGGTCATTAAATCGATCGATATCAACCCTTGTATGTCCCCACTGTTGGGGCACGGGTCTCTTTCTGCAACGCAGGAAGGTTAGGCCATACTCCACCACGGGGGCCAAGTCCTGGTTGGTGGAGGGTTGTAAGACAGTGGCGGGTCTTACTGTCAGAAGTTATCAAGCCCCCCATGAGGCCTCTGGCACGGTTTAACGACTGCCATTACATGACAGCCGGCACCAACGGCTTAACGTGCCTTGCGAAGCACGGAAGCGCTCGGAAAAATGCCACTAGCGGTAGTCACGGGACGCTCACCCATCCCGTACCTGACCGCGCCTGTTGTTGCTTAATAAAGTGATTGATTCCAATCACTCGGTTCGACTAGGCCACGAGCGCTTCATTGGTCATTAAATTATTATAGCTTATACAGACATTTTTTATTGAACTACAATAATTTAGATATAAGTACCCGTTCCGAAAAGCGGTGATAGCCCAGGGAGTAGAAATATGTTCTCGGAAGCTCGCCTCGTTGTTTGACTCCCAGTGCGGGCATGTACCTTTGACTATGTCTATTTTCTAAGCTAAACGCATTTGTAAATTTGTGAAATTGATAGAATGTACTCGGAACAGTGGCAAAAGGAAAGTACCTACGTATAGATAGTTACAACATTAATTTTATATATTATATTGGCATCCTGCAGAGCATCCTGTCCGAAACAAACTGTAGCGCGGCTAAGCTTCTGTACACTTTTAATATTACAGCTTGTAATAATAGTTAGCTTTAAGGATACTGTTATATTCATTAGTTAGCTTTGCGAGTGGCTGTGTCCCACGCCATCCGCAGTCAGTCGATTATACGCACTACTACGTATCGCCCGTCTATTATTTATCTCATCGACACACCATTGGCGACGAGGATCAAAACATTCCACCCACTTAGAATGAGCATCTACGAAGATTAAAAAAACTTTATTATTGATTGAGCCGAGAAAATCAATGTGAACCCGATGCCAAGGGCGCGGCGGAAACGGCCACGGCGCCAGAGGGATGCGCGGGGGGGACGGTCGCAGGGTCGCGCACGCTGTGCATGAAGCGACATAGTAGTCGATGTCAGCCGCTAAGCCTGGCCACCAGAAACGGGTGCGTGCTTCGGCTTTCATACTTTTTTTGGTGGTGGTGGTGGTATCATTAAGATGGGTACGATGGGACTGTCATCGACAGTCTTATGTGTACAAAACTCCCTAAAGTAAATAAAGATTTGACGACCTCTGTAGCGCGTATGCCTACCATGCAAGAGGCGGGTTCGAATCCCGGCTAGGGGGAGAAAAAAAAAGACCAGGTCTTGGATGTTTACATGTTTGTGATGTCGTTGTTTCTGGTTCCCACGACACAGGGTATCCTAGTGTGGGGCCAGAAGCAATGTATGTGCTTGTATGTAAATGTAATTAAAAAAAAAATGTGAAGGAAAACATCGTAAACCTGCGGCTTATTGGCTCCGCACGTATAAACTTGTCTTCCCTGTGAGCTAGGCCGACTAAGCCGTCAGATGATAGAAACAACAAAGTATTGTATTCAAAATGACACAGAAACTGCGATTTATTGAACGTTACAAAAACTAGTTGTCCATTTTTAAATCTAGATAATTTTGAAGAAAAAATGGACAAATAAACTTCAAAGTTAGTCTTGTCAAAGTCCTCAATCAACAGATTTAACATAATTATTATAAAACATTGGTTAAGCAACAACAGGCGCGGTCAGTTACAAGATGGATGACCGTCCCGTGACTACTGCTAGTGGCATTTTTCCGAGCATTTTTCCATGATTCGCAAGGCACGTTAAGCCGTTGGTGCCGGTTGTCGTATAATGGCAGTCGTTAAGCCATGTTAGAGGCCTTATGGGCGACTTGATAACTTCTGACAGTAAGGCCCGCCACTGTGTTACAATCCTCCAACAACCCGGACTTGGCCCCCGTGGTGGAGTATGGCCTAACCTTCCTGCGTTGCAGGAAGAGACCCGTCCCCCAGCAGTGGGGACATACAAGGGTTGATAACAACAACAACATTATAAAAGATACAACTCATACTCGTACATTTTAGTGGCTTTAATTTTATTCTATATTCATTTAGATGCTGGACATATAGTCCATTTAAAATAATGTCCCAGGCACTGAAGCGTCCGAGTGGTTCCTTCACTCATCTAGTGTGAGTGAAGGTGCCACTGGACGCTGTATAAATCATGAATCTCATTACGTAAATGTAGAGGGAAAAGTTTAGCCATTTCAAGCATGATTTAAATCCTTATAGAGAAAATATCGACACAAAAACTCCACCAGTCCTTTAAAAGTTGGTCGTTTATTAACAAAGTTAAAATTCTTATTCCAAGGGACAGTTTAGGCCGAGAATCGCTCGTAGCCCCGGCTGTCTGATCTTTAAGTGATCTTAAAACCGATCACGACGGTTAAGCAACAGGCGCTTTCAGTGCATGGATGGGTAAACCGTCTATGACTAACGCTAGTGGCATTTTCCCGAGCGGTTCCGTGCTTCGCAAGGCACGTTAAGCATTAAGTTTGTGCCGGCTGTTGTCGATAGATGGCGGTCGTTAAGCCAAGTCAGAGGCCTTCGGGCGGCTTGAAAACTTCTGACGGTAAGACCGGCCACTAGTCTTGCAAGCCTCCACCAATCCGAACTTGGCACCCGTGGTGGAGTATGGCCTATACCTTCCTTAGGGAAGAGAGCCGTGCCGCTCGGTGTTATCCCATAGTTACCCGACAATTTTTATGTGGCCCATTCACTCATGTCTTCTCTTGGAAAGAAAGAGTGTGAGCTTTGCAAGACCAGCCACTGGTCTTGCAAGCGTTCACCAATCTGGACTTGGCCCCCGTGGTGGAGTATGGCCTATACCTTCCTCGGGGAAGAGACTCATGCCCCTCGGTGGGGCATAATGGGTTGATGATGATGGAGGGCCAATTTCTGAATTGAGAATTTGTGGTGCTGTCTCTCTTTTTGCAGCAAAGAGCGTGACAGAACGTTACTTAAGCACCTATTTAGAGGATAAAAATTAAGCTCAGTTGGATAAAGCGCTGGCACGGATAGCCAGAGATCGCGGGTTCGAATCCCGGCTTGGGTGGAATTTTTAGCCTCTAAATAGGTTTTTAAATTGTCCTTAGCACGGGTCAGTGCACTAAAAATAAAAATAGTATAGTTACTTAAGCATTTACTTTGTGAAATACTCAATTCAGAAACTGGCCATTTAAAACTTTTTATACAATGAATCGTGTTTCCGTGCTTCACAAGGCACGTTAAGCCATTGGTGCCGGCTGTCATGTAATGGCAGTCGTTAAGCCATGTCAGAGGCCTTATGGGCGGCTTGATAACTTCTGACAGTAAGGCCCGCCACTTTCTGACAATCCTCCGCCAACCCGGACTTGGCCCCCGTGGTGGAGTATGGCCTAACCTTCCTGCGATGCAGGAAGAGACCCGTGCCCCAGCAGTCGGGACATACAAGGGTTGATAACGATACAATGAATGTTTCTGTGTATTAATAAAGAAATGTATTGAGTTGCTCACTTCAAAATCGTTATCGTTCAAAATTGTGAAATTTTCAACTTTAGTACGAGACAAAAAGTTAGTGCTCTGCCGCCGGATTGTTGGATTTTTTTTATTTAAGATATTTATTTTTGTCTTTTCAATGTTATTTATTTATTTTCGTTGGTTGTATGCTGATTTCATATACCTAATGATACTCGCGCCAACACGATGATTTGATGGAGATATTATTGACCAAAATCTGACTCCACTAGTCAGATTTTGGTCAATAATATCTCCATCAAACATATACTAAGGGAATATAGAATTGGACATACATACAAACATACATTCATTCATTACACCATTTTTATTTTTAATGCACTAACCCGTGCTAAGGAACAAATTTAAAAACCTATTTAGAGGCTAAAAATTTCACCCATGCCGGGATTCGAACCCGCAACGTCTGGCTATCCGTACCAGCGCTCTACCAATTGAGCCAATGGGCGACTCACGGCATCAGTGAAATTTCGAACCTCTTTACAATATTCTCTGTATTACGTACAGGCAGCGACATCTGACTTAAGCAAATTGCATTACTTACAGCCCCGACTACCTACTTTGCAGTTAGGTTTTAACATCGGAACGATATCACTGTACACACATGATTACACTATTTTTATTTTTAATGCACTAACCCGTGCTAAGGAACAAATTTAAAAACCTATTTAGAGGCTAAAAATTTCACCCATGCCTGTACGTAATACAGAGAATATTGTAAAGAGGTTCGAAATTTCACTGATGCCGTGAGTCGCCCATTGGCTCAATTGGTAGAGCGCTGGTACGGGTAGCCAGAGGTTGCGGGTTCGAATCCCGGCATGGGTGAAATTTTTAGCCTCTAAATAGGTTTTTAAATTTGTTCCTTAGCACGGGTTAGTAACATACATACATACATACATACATACATACATACATACACACACACAGACACACACACACACAAATACATAAACTAGAAAAGCGTAACCCTCCTTCTGGCGCAGTTGTGTAATAAATGGCATTTTTTATTAAGTACGCTCAAACCGGGCCAACTTTATTCCTTTGAAAACACAAACACGTCAATTTATATTGTAATCCAAGCTTTAAAGTGTACTTCAGAACGTGTAATAGCACAGATAAACATGCAAACAACGATCGTAAACGTCATCACATCCGCCCGTCCTTTCTCGAGCCAAATTTCATGAGCTATAACATTTTAATGTAATCACTAAAGCCCGCTTAAGCTCAGTGGACTTCCAGAGTTTCGGAGTTTCACAATGTCATTTGCAGCGATAAGGTTAAAGAAAATATTTATTTCGGGTAGATAAAAGCGTACAAAAAACCTAAAAAAGGTCGACTGGAAGAAAATGCAACTTAACATTTAGTACCATCCAGAGGATCTCCCTTGCTGAGGTCCGAGTCATGTCTCAGGGTGGTCTATGTAATTGACATTATGTATTTTATTAAGGACATTCTTTATGTAATAATGTGGACGATACGATTGTGGATTTGCTTAGTTTAAGTTATAAAAACCTATTTAGAGGCTAAAAATTCCACCCATGCCGGGATTCAAACCCGCGACCTCTGGCTATCCGTGCCAGCGCTCTATCCAACTGAGCCAATGGGCGACTCACCGGCATCAGTGAAATTTCGAACCTCTTTACACTATTCTCTGTATTACGTACAGGCATCTGGCTGAAGTCGATTGCATCACTTGCAGCCCCGAGTACCTACTTTGCAGTTAGGTTTTTACATCGGAATGATATCGCTGTACCCCCATGATACTATTGAGTCGCCTATTGGCTCAGTTGGATGGAGCGCTGGCACGGATAGTCAGAGGTCGCGGGTTCGAATCCCGGCATGGGTGGAATTTTTAGCCTCTAAATAGGTTTTTAAAATTGTCCTTAGCACCGCGGTTAGCGCATTAAAAATAAAAATAGTATAGTTTAAGTTAACTTTACAACTGTGCATGTGTAATTTATCTTTATTGTATTGTAAGAATAAATTATTTAATAGAACTTGTGCGTTACAGTACGAATTTGTGAAGCGCTCGTGGCCTAGTCGAACCGAGTGACTGGAATCCATCACTTGAGTTAAGCAACAACAGGCGCGGTCAGGTGGAGGAGGGGTGACGGTCCCGTGCCAATCGCTAGTGGCATTTTTCCGAGCCTTTCCGTGCTTCGCAAGGCACGTTAGGCCGTTGGTGCCGGCTGTCTAGAAGGCTGTAGGTCATACTCCACCACGGGAGCTAAGTCCGGGTTGGTGGAGGCTTGCAAAACTAGTGGCTTCTTTTACTGTCAGAAGTTTTCAAGCCGCCCTTCGGTCTCTGATTTGGCTTAACGACTGCCATCTATCGACGTCAGCCGGCACCAACTGCATAACGTGCCTTGCGAAGCACGGAACCGCTCGGAAAAATGCTACTAGAGTTAGTCATAGACGGTTTACCCATACATGCTCGGAACGCGCCCTGTGTTGCTTGACCTTCGTGATCGTTTAAGATCACTCAGGCAGCCGGGGCTGCGAGCAATTTCATGTATGCAGAAGCAAGCAGTTATTTAGGGAACCCGGCGTGACACGATGCAGATGCCGGAGGGAATTAAACGCGTTTTGCATTTGTCAGAAGAACGGACAAAGACAATAGGCACTTAATAGGGAAACAGATGGGTACAGCCTGTTAGCTTTAAGAATATACCTCGGCTACTTTCGGATAGAATCGAATATATTCACACACACACACACAAAGAAACACCCACACACCGCACTTGTGAGTATGCATGCACGCACAGTGCAGTTGTTATCAACTCATAGAGTTGAAATGGGTTTTATTATCTATTTTGAATATCAAATTTTTGTTATGTCGCAATTGTAAGCCTATAACATGTCAGTATTCTTAATCTGATGGCCATGTATTGAAAAATACTTTCGCCGAGCGTTAAAATGATGAGGATTTTAATTCAAATTAACTATTGTATAATTTTATCGTTTAGGATCTAAAATGTCTTCTATTTCATTATTGGAAGAGACTAGCTTGCACGACACAGGGAATCCTAGTGTGCAAGTTAGGGTAAGAAAATATTTGGAGATGCGTTCTCTTTGGAGAGCAATCCAGCACATGACGTGAGTTACGCTCGTGCTTATAAATATTTATTTGTCTACAATAAAGTCAGCTGGTGTTGTTTTCGAGTATTTGGTTTGTATTACTTCTGTGCGTAGCTCTGCTGGAGTCCAAATATTACAATAAAAATGACAAATATTGTTAGTATTGTTAGTAATTTTATATTATAAAATGTGTAATGTTTTAATATTGTAAACCATGAAATAGTACAGAATATGCAGTGCAATTTTTGATGTTCTAGCTATTAATTAAATCTTATAATTAAGTAATTAATTAAAATGTTCGTGTAATAGAAATATCGGAACTAATTTATGACACTTAACATTACATAACTTTTCAAAATAGTAAAGAAAAGTTTTATACAGAGCAGGAAGTAGTATTACACTCGTGTGCTTTCGGCGAAAACCGAAGCCTGCACTAGAGCCCGAGGTATATTCTAAAAGCTAACAGACTGTATTGAAGGTCAATCAATCAATGAAAAATGTTTTACTCAAAGTAACACAGAAACTGCTACTCTCTGAACGGTATACAAATTCAATTTATTTATTTCAGTATAAGTATGTATCAATATTCCAATTTGCACTGGCTACCCGTCTTTCTAATTTCCTTCAGCAACTTTCCATCGTAAGGTTGTCTGGAAGAAATTGCTTTTAGCAATAAGGCCGCCAATTTTACTATGTATATTTGCAATTGTTTTGTATTTGTTGTTTTTCCAGTGTACAATAAAGAATATTCTTATGTTATCTTATCTTTCACACAATTATTAGTCCATGTTTACATTTTAAATTATAATATTTGTGTTAGCTATTAATAGTCTTGTAACTATGTTAATACAATACAATACAAATAGTTTATTGTTGTACTCGTATACCTTCATTCACTCAACTATAAAAGTGATTTTTATGTCTAAAACAATCACACTACCTTCTGGGCGACTACACTGTAAAGTAGATTCCATTTCAAAATTAAGATCATTTTAAAGAAAGAGATGGAAGAAGTATACCAAGTACTTGCAGGTAAACCAATCCTCCTTCCCCCCGCGCCTAAACGGTTGATTGCAGAAGCGTGGAAACATTGAGGGCTAATCAGGCTTTATAAAATAACGACTAAAAGTCGACTATACCTACGTGGGTAACTCTTAGTCCAGTACATTGCCCGGGTAAATTGCCGTACCGTATGTGGCTAATTTTCTGTGTGTTTGGTCTTTTGTGTATGCTACTGTTTTGTTTATGCTTTTTTCGTGCTATGACTTATAATTAGATTGATTAATACTGGGGACCAAATGTCTATGCTTAGCAACGCACGTTAAGCCGTTGGTGCCGGATGTCATGTAATGGCAGTCGTTAAGCCACGTCGGAGGCCTTATGGGCGGCTTGATAACTTCTGACAGTAAGGCCCGCCACTGCAATACAATCCTCCACCAACCCGGACTGGCCACCGTGGTGGAGTATGGTCTAACCTTCCTGTGATGCAGGAAGAGACCCGTGCCCCAGCAGTGGGGACAAAGGGTTGATCATCATCATCATGCTTCACATATAAAATGAAAAATCTATAGACCGTGGTGAAGTTTTTACTAGTGTGAAGCAGGTTTATTTGTTTATTCAACGCGGAGATAATGCAGAAGCATGCTAGTTTATATAAACATACATGATAAAATTATTTACTAGGCATGCGTCCAAAAATATATCTCACTAAGGACTTTATTGTAAGTAAATTAAAGCTGAGGGCGGATATAAAGTGATCTATGAAAAGTACACGAATTGCTTTACAGTAATTAAAAAGGACAAAGTACGAGAAAAGTTATGGTAACTAAATTAAAACTTTATCTGCATGTGGGGCCCTGCGCCTTAATTATTTAACTTCCAACGTATACATCTGCGAAAGTGGAATGTTTCCGTAGCTCTGCTGTATATAAATGGTATCACACATACTGGAAAATACTATATTATTATATGCTCAATATCAGGTAACAGTGATATTGAGCATATAATAATATAGTATTTATTTCGAACAACTTAGGTCCCTATAAAAACAAACAAAAGGGTGTTAGTAACAATTATACGATAAAGTCCAATAGTTGTTTCGCTTCTGCACACAGATATATAAGTGGAAAATTTTGTAATCAAGGCCTGAAAGTCGTTGTGGGCGAAGGGTTTTAGAATTACAAACCTTCTTTTAACTTTACTTCTAGGATTTGAGGTTTCGTAGCGCAACAGCGGTAATAGCGCAGCGAACTAAGTTACAAAACTAAGTCATTGCATGTACCAATGACTTACTTTTCCGATATAACAACACCCGTAAGTAAATCCGGACTAAAAGTCTTCAATGACTTAGTTTTTTTAAGCTACGTACATTTGTGAAGTTGTAGGTGCAATACCACTCGCTGATCGTGAAGGAAAGCATCGTGAGGAAAGTTGTATGTCTGAGCATGAGATTGTGAATGCGCGGCGGGCAGGCATGGTAATTACTATGTCAGAAGTCGTGGGTTCGATTTCCATTGGAGGCTACCGTACATTTATATAAATGGCCTCAACCTGTGCGTGATGTCCGTACCTGGTTACAATATCACTGAGTATTATGCAAAGGTTAATACATCCTTCATGGGTCATTATATACGTTTTTTATAATAAAATACCTGAAGATATATAAACTTTGACTGAAGCGCGGTTCAAAAAATGTGTAAAGCACACTTTGTGCCAAAAGCTAACATGTCTGGAATCAAAGCATGTAAAATGCATGAGTTTTGTAAAAATTGTGTAAACTCTGTTACTTAAGGAATTTGAAAAGACTACCTTTGGAGTTTTTTTGTCCTTTTTTTCTCCAAAATTATCTAGATTTTGAAATGGACACCTAATTTGACTTGTCACGTTCAATAAGTTGCAGTAACTGCGCTACTTTGAATAAAACTTTTTCAAAAACCTATTTAGAGGCTAAAATCGTATTTATACGTAATACAGAGAATAGTGTAAAGAGGTTCGAAATTTCACTAATGCCGGTGAGTCACCCATTGGCTCAATTGGAAGAGCGCTGGCACGGATAGCCAGAGGTTGCGGGTTCGAATCCCGGCATGGGTGAAATTTTTAGCATCTAAATAGGTTTTTGAATTTGTCCTTAGCACGGGTCAGTGCATTAAAAATAAAAATAGTATAAAACTTTTTCATTTCATATTATTTAGGACCAGAAGATGTAATTGTGTTATGTGGATGTACTTTATTTATTAACCCTTAGCCGCCTACTCCCTCATCATCTTCTCCTTCTGGCGGGCCAATTTCTTCTTGGAGAGCTTCTTCTTGGCGGGCGCGGTGTCGGCAGGCGCTGCACGGGCCACGGCGTCCTCGCGCTCGCTGAGGCAAACCTCGATGTGGCAGGGCGACGACATTTAGGGGTTGATGCGACCGTGGGCGCGGTACGTTCTCCTGCGGAGGCAGGGGGCACGGTTCACCTGAATGTGGTCAATGACGAGCCTGTCAACGTCCAGACCTTTGTAGTCAGCGTTCGACTCAGCATTCCTCAAGAGCTGGAGAAGGAACTCTGCGGATTTCTTGGGCCAGCGACCCTGTGTAGTTCCAAACTGCTTGGCTTGCGCGCAGCGGCCCACACCACCGTTGAAGCGGCGGAAAGGAATGCACTCCTTCATTTCAGTCACATTCTTCAGGTATCTGACGGCTCGGCGAAGCGGCAGCTTCTTGATAGCCATAGCGGTCTCATTATGTGTTCTTGAAATGAACACGCAAGTTTGAGCCCCGCGCTTTGCATGACTTTGCTGGGTTATCCGGTTCCCGAGAATAACGACCCATTTTTATTTTCTCTTTAAAGAATTTTTAACAGGAAATGTCCCATATTCTTCTTACTTTAAGAGAAGGCCTGTTCAATGCAGTGGGGCGTTAAAAGGCCACATAAAAGGAAAATGGATTTAATTCCGAGCAGCCGAATTGATCAAGCCTTAAAACAATATCCTTCGGAGGAGCAAGAAATTGGAATTGGATTCCTCATTTCAAAACAGGTGCCAATGAAATATTTTACGGATCAGTGCGTTCCTTCCCCGTTTCGAAGGTCATTGATCTTACGGACAATCGAATTAAGTTGCTTTCGCTTTTATATTTACGGAGGAAGGTAGCTCAATGAGTCTCCAATTATATACATTTATGATTGCCCTAACTCAAAATTTACGCGTTTCTCCTAGCGGCATATTGACGCAGCCAACGGCGGCCGTGAAGTTAAATTGAGTTCAAGGTACAAGTAAGTACCTACTTACTTCTTTCCTCTTCAGTATTTTTCCTTTATTATATTCATACATGATTAAGTTTCATAGCGGCGGTAAAGAAGCGGATAAACGCGCAGTACTACAAAGCTAACATGGACCAGTTATATTAGATTAGATTAAAACTTTTTATTGTACACACGAGAAAATAAAATACATTAACAGGCCTTATCAGATTATTATTAAAATACATTAACAGGAATGCAATAAAGTATTGAGTATTATCTAAGTTTTGCTGTATAAAATTAGTGGTCTCACGGCTAAAAATCTCGCCCAGACTGCCTTATGATGGATAGATGAAGAAAGTAAGTTCGTGTTATGTAGAGCTGCATAAGTTGGGGTAATGCACGCCTAGATTTTGCCCTGTGAGTCGGTCTGTAATTCCTTGGAGTTGTAGAAAAATCTAAAACTCGCAATAAATTACGCTTTTAAGCCTTATATTCTGCAAACGAATCCCAGAATTCAAAAATGGTTTGCTGACATCCACAATATTTTTAACACAGTCCTCCTTTTGAGCATTTGGTAAATTAAATTGATTGATTTTGAACTTATAATGTTAAGATTTATGGTAGTCCTTTTATTTCTGACACAAATGTTAAGATAAATAAGAATATTCTTTATTGTACACTGGAAAAACAAGAAATACAAAACAATTGCAAATATACATAGTACAATTGGCGGCCTTATCGCTAAAAGCAATTTTAATAAAAAGCAATTATTTAGCAACAACAATATCGTTATGATGAAGCTGACACCCTTCTTCTTCCTCTTCAGGCTATATTATGTAGTCCACTACTGGACATAGCCCTCCTCTAATGAGCGCCATAGCGCCCTGTCTTCAGCTTGCCGCATCCAGCATCTGCCGGCAGTTTTTCGCAAATTATGTGTGAGCGGCAGCGGAGGACGTTTTAAAAAAACTATTAATTTTAATTAAACGTTTATTCAAATACTACAATAGTTGTTTAGATATTAATTACTACTAATTAAAACTAGGGGTTGTCCCTTCTGTTCGATGGTTGAATGAGAATAAGGCGACGACACTGGGCTCTGCTTTGGTTTTATGGAAACTGTAACACTGGATTTCAAAATACCGCTGTGATTCACTTCACTGGGGGAAACAGGGCTGCTTCATACATAACACGCAGATCGTCATCCCACCTAGTCGGAGGGCGTCCTACTCTACGTTTGCCGAGTCGCGGTCTCCTCTCAAGAACACCCTGAGACCCTGGATGCACACATAGGCTACGTTCTACTCCAGGAAAATATGTTATTAACATTGATAAACCGCGGAGCACAGCTAATAAGGATATTAAAGCGATTAATATGTCTCAAAAAGTAGATCTGATTGTAAGCGGATGATTTTAAAGTTTCTTCAACAATTGACTTACGAAAAAATAGAAAATATAATATCGGTTTTAAAATACAAAAAATTTATGTCATTAGGTGTGAGGGGAAAATAATACATCATATCGGTTAGTTTACCAATTACTTTTGCACTTGCGATTACGCACACACACACACACACACACCCTCCCTCACACACACACACACACACACCCTCACACAAAGAGTGTAACAAATAGTAATAGTCTTAATTTGCTTTTAAACTGTAATAGTCTTAATTTGCTTTTAGTTTTCTATATATTAATTTATTTCCTAAGCAATAAATTATAACTACGATCACTTTTGTAACTAGAAACTGACCCATGACACTGGGGCGTACTCACTGCTTGCTGTAATACAGGTGTCAAGCCTAGCATAGCAACAGAAGCTAATATAATATTTTAAATACCTATTTAGAGGCTAAAAATTCCACCCATGCCGGGATTCGAACCCGCGACCTCTGGCTATCCGTGGAAGCGCTCTTTCCTACTGAGCTAATGGGCGACTCACCGGCACCAGTGAAATTTCGAACCTCTTTACACTATTCTCTGTATTACGTACAGGCAGCGACGTCTGGCTGAAGTAGATTGCATCACAGACAGTCCCGACTGTCCTTGTCCTTAGCACGGGTTTGTGCATTAAAATAAAAATAGTATAATAATATAATATTGTTAATTCATAAACTAAATGTTATTTAACTTAACTCTGTAAGGTTTGTGGAAATAAATTATTCCTATTTCTACCCACAGCAATAATATGCCTTATGTGTTTTGATGTATTGCATCTTTGCATGTTATGATGTTAAATTTATGGTATGTTTTGTCCTTGTGTTCCTCCTACACGCTGTATTCTACTTACGCTGTTTTGTTATTGTACATTTGAGAGTGTGTATGCAAATGTAAATAAATCATTGTATTATTTTTAATGCACTAACCCGTGACAATTTTAAAAACCTTATATCTTCTTCTTTTTCTACAGGCTATATTAGTCCACTGATGGACATAGCCCTCCCCTGATGAGCGCCATAGCGCAAAGTTGTGCCATAATTCGGGGGTAATGCCCATAATCCCTGGGACCCGCGAGCTCTTGCTAACCGTGCTAGAGGTGGCGGGTTCGAGTCCCGGTATGGGTAGAATTTGTAGCCTTTAAATAGGTTTTTAAATTATTCTTTTATCCATTTATCCAATTTCTTATGTAGCCTATAAATGTCCCACTGCAGAGCACAGGGCTCAACTTAGAAAGAGAGAGAGAGGCTTAACTAGCACGCGTGCCCACCGCTGATTGGCAATTTCAACCGCAGAAGTATTTGAACAACTCGGACACTCAGGTTTCCTCAAGATGTTTTCCTTGACAGTTAGCGAGTGGTATTGCTAGTATAACTTTACAAAAATATACATAGCTTAGAAAATTAAGTCATTGTTTTATGCCAGCACTGGCAATCAAACCTGGGTCTCTATTGGTACATGCCCCGCACTGAGAATCGAACCTGGGTCTCTCATTTCAGAGTCCATTGTTCTACGCGCTGGGCTACCGCCGCTCTTTCTAATAACCATACCAATTTAGAGGCTAAAAATTCTGCCCATGATGCCGGTCCATTTAGCCTCTAAACAGGTATTTAACATTGTCCTTAGCACGGGTTAGTACAACATAAAGAATATAACCATACCAAATTAACAAAAAAGTATTTCCCTCTCAGAATATTAAAAAATAATCTAATAAAGTACAAACTTTATCTTCAGCATTCAATAGAAAAGTCAGAATGTTCGAGCGGGAGAGAAGAAAAAGGAGGACGGTCCTAAATCAAATCAATTTAATTTCAACGTATAGAATTTACATTATGTTTGCTGAATGTCAACGTACAATGTAAAATGTAAGCTGCTGCCTACGGGTCATAGTTTAGTGGGGAAAAAGGCAACGGGAAAAAAAACTCCACTCTGACCATCTTTTCCCAAGGCATGTTAAACCTGAGTTGCCCCCTATACTACATACGATGAATGACATCGGTGACCACGATTGCTATCAATGACTAAAGATCTAAGGACTAACAATTTGCTACGAGACTGATGATGGCTGACCTCTGCGTTATGCTCGCGAACGAGTGCTGTTTGTGTGTCTGGCCGCAGCACTTGTTATGTATTTTTGACAGACAGTTAATTAATGCTTCGGCATTTAAAGTTATTAATGCCAATTATAAATAAATAAATGTTGATAGACATATTACACAGATCTCGTTAGCTTCATACTAAGAACAATTAAATGATTTGTGTTACAGGTGCTAACTCGACGATAGATTTGATACAGTAAATACATAGATAACATCCAAGACCCGAGACAAACTAGAAAAGTTCGTTCGTAGAAAATCATGGAATCTAACCGTACGTATAGGTGGTAACTGATGTATTAGATTTAAGAGGACTTTGGAAAAGATGATCAGAGTGGAGTTTTATTTCTCGCTGCCTCTGAATAAATAATAAATAAATATTCATGGACATATTACACAGATCTCGTTAGCCCTATACTAAGTACAACTAAATGACTTGTGTTACAGGTGCTAACTCAACGATAGATTTATTACAATAGATACATAGATAACATCCAAGACGCGAGACAAACAAGAAAAGTTCGTTTCCTAGTTTGACCCGGCCGGGGATCGAACCCGAGACCTTCGGTTTTACAGCAGCATGCCAAACCGCTGCGCCACCGAGGCCGTCAAACGGCCACTACACTACGGCCAGAAGGCTGCGGTTTTCACTTTCATGCCACATTGTACTTTGCCGTTCAGCAAACAGAATATAAATTCTTTACGTTGAAATAAATTTAATTGAATTGAACTAATTTAAAAACCTATTTAGAGGCTGAATTGAACTATTTTATTATTTCCATAGCCTGGTTTCTTTTATCTATAGTTTTACGGATGAAAAAGGGTTCAAAGGGGCTAATGGTGATTTGAAATAGTCGTCTTAACCAGAAAAGGTGTTGTGGAGGCTTTAATGTCTGGTAGAGTGAATTAACCCTTTTTTCGTTGGAATCGTATCAGCTGAAACCTTTCTTACTGTGAATTCAAAGACTTTTGAGCAGTGGGCTCCAGGTAGGAAGCCTTTATGTAGTAATCAAAAAGGCTTAAACCTCAATAGTAAGGAGTTAAGGTTTAAGTTTTTATGCGTTTTCAGTAAGCATGTTAGTAAATTTTTATCACACACTCACACAAAAACACACAAACACACAAACACACAAACACGCACAAACACACACACACACATACACACACACAAACACGCACAAACACACACGCACAAACACACACACATACACACACACAAACACGCACAAACACACACACACACACACACACGCATACACACACACACTTAAAAGCTTGGATTATAAAATAAATCAACGTGTTTGTGTTTTGAAATGGGCATTTTATGAACAGAAATTTTAAAATTTTGAGGCATTCGCAATGCAAAGACAATTTGTCGTAATCCGCTATGTGGCACGTATAAAATTTCACGCGATAAATAAATATTTCCTATGGTATTTAACGTAAGAAACCGATATATATTGATTTTGCTAAGTAAGTATGCAGGACGGTTGCAAAATATGCAAAGCAAAAAAAAAATTTCCTCGTTAAATTCGTAACGGCGAAAACGCTATCCGCAATCTTGAAACCATCTAAAGTATGTAAGCAAACGTTTCAGCCAGAGCCAGTGGACATTGATTATTATAGGACTTCGTTATCAACCCTTATATGTCCCCACTGCTGGGGCACGGGTCTCTTCCTGCATCGCAGGAAGGTTAGGCCATACTCCACCACGGGGGCCAAGTCCGGGTTGGTGGAGGATTGTGAGACAGTGGCGGGCCTCACTGTCAGAAGTTATCAAGCCGCCCATAAGGCTTCTGACATGGCTTAACGACTGCCATTATATGACAGCCGGCACCAACGGCTTAACGTGCCTTGCGAAGCACGGAAGCGCTCGGAAAAATGCCACTAGCGGTAGTCACGGGACGCTCACCCATCCCGTACCTGACGGCGCCTGTTGTTGCTTAACCAAGTGATTGATTCCAATCACTCGGTTCGCCTAGGCCACGAGCGCTTCTAGGACTTACATCAAAATAATCACATAAACACACCCGCGTTTCAATTGTTAGAGTCGGGGTGGGTCTCTTTTGGCAAGTTTGTTGAGCCAAGTTTTTCGAATGTTAATTTCACTTGGTAGGTACACGAATGCACAACTTCCCGGGGGTCTTTATTGACGTGTTTTTTACATTCTCGAACAATGCAATAATGGTAATTGGTATATTTTGTATGTAAATTCGATGAAATCATGGTTGCATTGTTGTTATT